>PVJH01004477.1:0-80000 GCA_004026705.1 Nesogale talazaci
GGGGGGGGGGGGAACTCTTCACCAGGGTTTGTGTTATAAGAGGAGGTGCAGCTGAGCCCCGGTGGCGTAGTGGTTGTGTGCAGGACTGCGGCCCACTGGGTTGGCGGTTGATATTCAGCAGCAGCTCTCCAGGAGCAAGGCTGGACCTCCTATTCCCACCAGGGGGCAATGATGCCCATAAAAAATAAGATAAGGTGCAGCCCTTCAAGGCACCCAGCTTCAGGGAGGAGAGCTCCTTTATCCTCTTCCTAGGCTGGACTCCTGCCCTCCTCCCTCCCCACCTTTGCTCGGTCCCTCTGGCTTTCCTTGAAGGCTGAGAGCCTTTAGCTTCACCTCCCATTATCTACTGGCTTGGAGACCCCACAAGGCCCTCATCCTTTCACTCCCTAACGCTTGGCGATGGGTACGTTATTTAGATTTACTGCTGATCTATCATTTCGAAGGTGAGTCCCACATCCTCAGAGCAGCAGAGCATTCACCCCAGGTCCCCTTAGTCTTGTTGGTCTTCTCCTTACTGACAGCCATCGTCCCATCTATTAGAGCTTCCACCAAAGTCACAGGGGCCCACCCTGTCCCTCCACAGAGAGGAGAAGAGCGTGGAAAGCCCAGGCAACCCCCAATGGATAGCCAGTCAAAGATCCAGGGAAGCCAGAAGTGAGGATGCTTAATGAAAAGTCTTCCCAGAAGCCTCTCGTACAAATTCCACCCCATGGTCCCAAGCAAGGGGTGCTTCCAGAGCCAGAAAGACAGGGTAGACAGGATTTGAAGGTGAAGACCACAAAGCCTTCAGGTGAAGGCAAAGACAGACTTTCTAGAAGATCAACCGGCCAACAGGTGTTACTGGGGTGATTCAAAGCTTTGGTTCATGCTGAGTCATTGGTGGGATCCAGTATAAATTCTTCTGCTGTCTGTAAAGACCTTCTTCACCCCTACTATCTTGAATTAGCCACTCTCACGTGTCTGTGGAGTTTCATCTTCCTTGTGTTTCCCCAATGGCCATGTCCTCTATGTTAGTCCGGGTAGACTAGAGAAACAAATTCATAGACACACATATGGATAAAGGGGAAGGTTTATATATAAGAGGAATAGAACATTGAAAAAACATCCCAACCCAGTCCAGTCCAAGGCCATAAGTCCGATATTAGCTCATATGTCCAATACCAATCTATAAAGTCTTCTTCTGACTCATAAAGCACATGCTGTTGAAGCATCTGGGCACTGGCGGGGGGGGGGGAGGGCGGTCTCCCCATGGTTCTTCACTTCCAGGGGACAGGGTCCATCAACAGCATCCAGTGGTGGTAGAAGCAACTTAGCGCTGACAGGGGTCTCCACGTGGCTTCTCCAGCTTCAGAGATCTGGTTTCATCAGGGCAAGGCCGTGTGGCTTCTCTGCTGGCTCTTCCAGTTCCTTGGACACTGCCATCTTTTCTTGTCAGTCCAGCGACTCCCAATAATTGGGAAGAAGGTCTCTCACCTCCATGAGGGAAATACCACAAGACTTCCCAGAATTCTCAGAGGAAGCCATTGCCCACACAGAGACCTCATTGGCTATCTCCAGATTGATAGGCTAGACTCCACCCCTACACGCCCAATCATGAAATTGACATCAAGGATATAACCGCCACACCACAGCCACAGGGAGAGGCAGTCCCTCCTGTTTGGATGTGGACAAAACACATGCAATGCCACCTGGAAATCCTTCCCGGAGGGATGAGCAATTTTGGAGATGGTCCAGCCATCAAGCACGGTGGGGGAAAATAAACAGCTGCCCTGGAAGTCTCCAGGAAATGGCTGAAGGTCAAAGGGTCAAGGCTGGTTCCCAGGATATTCCTTCATGACCTGGAAGGCCACAGGAGCATGTGCTTAATGACAGTCACAGGCAGGCTCTGTGAGAAAGGTGGCGGAGTTTGATGAAGGGCTCACCCTGAGCTATAACCGGGAGTCTGTGCTGGTATTGTCCTCCAAGGAATCTCCTTTCAAATCAGTGCAGTCTTCATCCCGCCCACAGCTTTCTGCGGAGCTCCAAGTGTGGGGTGGAGAGCTCTGTGTGTCCCCCCTCCTGCCTTTGTGGCCTTCACTAATTGCACTTGACCTTCCTAAGCTCCCGGTCGCTGACTGTCCACAGTGGGTAAGACTGGGCCTCAAGTGAAGTGAGAGGACGTGTGTGGAGTTGCTTGGCCAACTCTACAGTCCCTTTGTACCTCAACTTGGACTACACGCCAGGCTCGCGTTGTTTTTTTTTTTTTAATTTTATTTTGGGGCTTGTGTTTTTTTTCTCAAAGGAGAAGAACTGATGTGTGTGGTGTGGCAGAGGAACACTGAACAAGCAGACCCGTTCTTTAGAAAGCTGGGTGCTGAGACGTGGTCTCCGGTACTTTGGATAGGATGTCAGGAGAGGACAATTCCTGGAGAAAGACATTATGCTTGGGAAAATAGACCTCGATAAAACCCCCCCTGCCATTCAATCGATCCTAATTCAAAGCAACCTTATAGGACAGTATAGAACTTTCCCTGTGGGATTCGGAGACTGCCCATATTTGTGGGTCTAGAGAGCCTCACCTTCATCCCATGCAGCAGCCGGTGGTTTCAAACCACTGACGGTGATGCCAGCCGCCGAACGTGGAACGACTACCTGACCAGGGCTCTAGGCAATGCAGAGGGGCAGACTGAAGAGGGCCACCCTTGATGAGATGGAGTGGGACGGTACTTGTGATCAGGGGCTCCGCAGGACAAAAACTGTGGGGACTCCAGTGTGCATCCCCTGGTCTAGCTGGATTTGTCACGTAGAATTGGGATCATGATTGTGGGTGGGAAGAGGCATTTAAGAACTAGAGGAAAGTTGTCTATTTCATTGTTGCTACACTGTACCCTGACTAACTCATCTCCTCCCTGCAACCCCTTTGTAAGGAGATGTCGCTTCACCTATTGATGGGCTTTGGGTTCCCCAATCTGTTCTCCCCCTCATTTATAATGATACAATTTTTAGTTCTTAGATGTCTGATACCAGATCCCTTTGACACCTCGTGGTCACACAGGCTGGTGTGCTTCTGCCATGTGGGCTTTGTTGCTTCTGAGCTAGCTGGCTGCTTGCTTACTTTCAAGCCAGAAACATGGGGAAATTAGGATAGATGATCCCTTCAGGACTAGTGGTGGGACTGGTGATTCTGGGAAGGTGGAGGGATGGTGGAATAGAAAGGGGAAACAAATTTCAGGGATATGCATATAATTTCCTCTCTGGGGTACGGACAACAGGAGAGTGAGTAAAGGGACATATCAGACAACGCACAATATGAAAAAGTAGTAGCAATTTTTAGATTATTAAGGGTTCATGGGGGAGAGGATGAGAGAGGGAAGGGAAATATGGGGAGCTGGTACTGGGGGCCTAAGTGGAGGGAGGATGTTTTGAGAGTGACGATGGCAACAAGTGTGCAAATGTGGTTTGCATACAATTGACGTATGTATTGATCATGATGGGAGTTGTAAGAGCCCCCAATAAAATGATCTATAAAAACAAAGGAGGGGGAAAGAGAAGCTTATACCAAGGGCTCAAGTGTAAAACATTTAGAAATGAAGATGACAACATATGTACAAATATGCTTGAAACAAATGATGTATGGAATATTATAAGCGATGTAAGATCCCCCAATAAAATCATGGAAAACAAAGAAACAAAAAAGCTGTAGGGATGGCCCAGAACTGGGCACTAACTTGAAGGCAACTCATAGCCCTGGCAGCACAGTGGTTACACATTGGGCGGCTAGCTGCCAGGTCAGCAGTTCAAAACTACCAGCTGCCCTTTGGGAAACAGATGGGGCTTTCTCTTCCCATAAAGACTGACAGTCTCAGAAGTTCTCAGGGACAGCTCTACCCTGTGAGTGGACATCTACTCACTAGCAGGGACCTTTTTCGGTTTGACAACAACATAGGCAATCCCATTGAGGAGTGGGGTTTTGTGGTTGTTCTGTTCCTGAGACTCAGTCAGTGCAGGCTCTGCCCTCCTTCTCCTTCTTTCTGAATGACGCGAGGAGCAGAGTGAACCCAGAAGAAGACAGTCTGACATGCTCGGAAGACCAGGGAAGGAGACATATGCCTAAGCCCTGGAATTCTTGGGGGTCAGTTAGAGAACCATAGAAGGATTTCCCAGAAGAACCAACAGAGAGCCATCCCCTAGAGTCAGCACCCTGATTTGTACTTCCAGCCCCCTAAACTTAGAGAGAACCATCATTGTTCATTCAGATTGTCCATGTGTGGACTTATTGTCGGAGCAACACTGTCCTCGCAGTTCTAAGACAGGTGGGAAGGACTCCTGCACGACGTCCATGATTCAACCACTTGTGGCCACCCGTGGAAGGGGAGGGCATCTTCCTACCTCAGTAGAGAAAATGCAGCCTCAGGAGGCTTACATGACTGGCTCAAGGTCAAGCAAGTCAGTCCCATCGCTGGGGCCCTGAGCATGTGGATGCAGCTAGCATGTTTATGTAAGCTTGCCCATGGCTCGTCTGATGCCACAGCGAAAACATGGAGGCAAAACAAATGATGTTAGCGTGTAGGGGAGGGAGGACTGAGAAAGGGTTCCACCTCTAATTGTCCGCTGCAGCCCACATGAAAGAGATGCAACTGGCTCTACCAAGTCTGTTGAAGAGACTCTGCTGGGATGCTCATCCCTTCTCTACCTCCCCATCACGGGGAGGAGGTGCAGAGGCTGCCAAGGAATGTGCTGCCCTGTTGTTTCCCTGCTGAGCACCGAGTGTGAGGAGGAGGTTATTGGCTCAAGGCAAACCTTTGGCTAGCAGAGTGTGGGGTGACCTGTGGGGAGGTTGCCTTGGACGTGGTTGGTTCAGGAATACTTTAAAGGTGGTCGTTGGCTCAGGAGACCTCCATTCTGCTTGCCAGGAGCCTGTGGGCTGGAAAACATACTGGGGAGGGGGCAGGCCTCTTTGAGGATGGGTTGAGTCTCCTTTCAGAGGGAGGAGCGGGATCCTGAGAGCCTCTCTCCTTGTACGTCTCTGTGTGCTCCTGCGTGAGCCCCAACAGCGGTTCTGTTCTCTCTGCCTGGTGTGGAAGGCTCTGGATGACCTTCCTGTGGCTATCTTCAACTTTCCTCTTCCTGGGGACAGGGTCCCCCCTCTTGCCAGCAGTTGGGGAAGCACCAAAGGCGTGAGTCACTGTCCGGGAGAGGAGGGGGATCCGAGGAAATGAGCTCTGGAAAGGCTTGCTTTCGGTTCTGAACATTGAGCCAATGAAAATCAAGCTGGTTGGACCAAAGACTCTTCACAAGGAGAAACTGACAGGCTGTGGATATCACTGGGAAGGCAGAGACACACTGACTTTCCACCCAAGTTAGATATGTAATTGGTAAGGAACACACGTGGCTCAAGAGTTAAGTGCTCAGATGCTAATGAAAGAACAGCTGTTAGAACCCACCAGTGGATCAGTGAGAGAACGATGTGGCCATAGGTCTTGATGAGGATATTGTTGGCTCTGACGCATGGTGACCTTTGAAACACTGCTCAATCCCATGCCACGCTCACATTCATTAGGAGGCTTGATCTTGCCGTGACCTCACTGGGTCCATCTGTCTCTGTGAGTATTTCTCTCTCTCTCTCTCTCTCTCTCTCTGACCCTCCGTTTTACCAGCATGATGTTCTCTAGGTAACATGTCCTAAGCACAAGAGACCAGGTCTCAGTGCCCTGGAGCATTCTCACTGGACTTCCTCCAAGACCAATGGGTTTGCTCTTCTGCCGGTCCATGGTATGTGCAATATGTGCAATATTTCTCACTGGTGCCGTCATTCAAATGGATCAGTTCATCTAGTTGTGCTTAGGTACCATCCAGTTGGTTTGGACCCATAGCGACCTCATGCACAACAGAACGAAACACCATCCTCACAAAGGCTTGAGTCCATCGGCACAGTCACTGCATGGTTTTCCTTCCTCGCCATCAAGGTTTCACAAGCATAGGAGATGACTGAAACTATCATGGCGTGGGTCCCACACTCCTGAATCCTCAAGGGACACTTTTGCTGTTCAACGCTCTACAGGGGTCTTGTGGAGAAGATCTGTCCCATACAGCATGTCATTTGATTTCTTGACTGCTGCCTCCCAGAAGGCTGATGGGAGATCCAAGTAAAATGAAATGCCTGACAACGTCAATCTTATTTCCATTTATTTACTGGTCCGCTTGTGAAGATTTCTGCTTTGTGTTTAGGCTGGAGGCTTAATTCAAATAGAACTGTGTTCTTTGAGCTTCATCGGCGAATGCTTCAAGTCCTTTCAACGTCTAGAAGGCAGGGTGACATCATTTGCATATCTCACACTGTTTGTGAGCCTTCCTCCAATTCTGATGCCACGTCATTTTTCACACCACCCAGCATCTCAGATTATTTGGACAGCACATATTAAGCCACTTCATTGTCCTGGGGTGAAAACCGGTTGCTCTGATGCTGGAAGCTCCTGGTATTAAAAATAAAAGCAAGGTCCACCATGAGGGACAGGTCTCAGGGGAAGTCTTAGGGGGAGATAAACCAGAGGGAAGACTATGGAAATGTGAACTGGCTAGAACCAAATCCTCTGAATAGTAAGTGTGCTTTAAAAGGAACCCGCTGCCTCATGTTTTAAAGCAAAGATGTCACCCTGAGGACCCATGTGTGCCTGATCTTTGACTTATCATGTTGGTGAAGAACATTGAGTAGACCATGGATTGCCAAAGAATGGACTAAGCTGTTCTTGGACAAAGCACATTCAGAATGGTCTGTTTTGCTTTGTGAGGCGCATCCAACTCAAGCCACACTCACTACCCTTGAGCCAGTGTTCACTCCCAGTGGACCCCGCGGATTGCCGAGACTGTCCCTGTTTACAGGAGTCAGATGCCCAGTCTTTTTCCTGCAGACCTGCTGCTGATGTCCACCCGCTGACCCTGCAGATTGCAGCCCAACTCGTAACCGCGACACCCCCAGGACTCCTGATGGGCATCAACACCTGATGACGATGATGGTTGCAGATGGTGTTCGAGACCCTCTGGTGTATCTGGAGGTGTCTCCCTTATGTTTTTATGCCTACAGACATGTAGCAAGCAGGGTGCATGCTACGTACACTTTGGGGATACTCAAATCAACTTGTGACACGGGACATTTGGATAAACAGCACGTTTTCCTGTTCCCACTTACGTACAAATCCGACTTAAAGACAGCTGTAGAACCGGGACTCGCTCATCCTCTGGGAGCTGCCTGTACTCACGGCTATATTTCCAGCCCATGGAAGCAAGTGTGTTTGGTGTGTGGGTATGCGAAACAAGGTCCCCTTCGTTACTCAACAGACATCAAAGAGAGAAGCCCTCCCTGTACCCTCACCCCATTAAGATTTCAAAAGCGCTAATTAGGTCTTCTTCAAGCCAAGTTCTAAAATCTCAGTCATTGATATCCAAACCACCTGCCTCTTTTTCAATTCAAATTGTTCCCTCTCGGTACAATAAAAGGCTTGGGGAAGGCCTTCTCCCAAGAATCCACTTCCTGTCATTATGTGACGTCTGCCGCTTTAATCATTTAAATGATTACTGCAGTAATTTTAGATTGACAAGAAGTGCTGAGGAACAGTACAGAGAGATCCTACTTATCACAGCCTGGTATTAGCAACGGTCCTATCCACCCATTTTCTTTACATCTCCCCAGTTTAACTTGCTCCCTTGTGTAAGCGTATTTTGTCTCAGATCATGCTATCACTCCAAATTCACTGCCAGCAAGTGGCTTCTTATCCCCTCATGGCCCTGTAGGATAGGGCTTAGCTCGTCTTATGGGTTTCTGAGACCTCTTTATGGGAGTAAAAACCTCATCTTTCTCCCTCAGCATGGGTGGTGGTTTCAAACTGGCGGTGAAGCCAGGTATGTATGATACCTGCTAATTGCAAGGTCAACAGTCCAAATCCACCACCCACTCCGAGAGAGAGAGAGAGAAAGATGAGGCTTTCTGTTCCCAAAGAGAATTATAGTCTTTTGTTTTTGTTTGTTTGTTTGGGGCATCACTGCCCTCTGGTGGGAGTAGGAGGCCCAGTCTTGCTCCTGGAGAGCTGCTGCTGGATTTGAATGGGCAACCCAGTGGGCCGTAGTCCTGCACACAACCACTACACCACCGGGGCTCAGTCCCGAGAGTTATAGAGTCACCTCTACCCTTTGCTAGATGGTTTCTATGAGCGGTATTGATTCAATTTACAGCGAGATTGGTTTTGTCTGGAAAATGTTCTCAAGGGAGTCCCGGTGATGCATGGAGTGAGCTACACATTGCTTTACTAACCACAAGGTTCATGGTTCAAGCACATCAGGTACTCCATGGGAGAAAGATGAGGCTATCCAGTTCTGTAAGTATTTAAAGACTCTGAAACCCAAAAGAGGAGTTCAGCTCTGGCCTTCAGGATCACTGTGAGTTGATTCCAACTCGATGGTGGTGATTTTTCGATTTTTTAAAGCATCATCCCATGTATATCCCTGTGGGTGAAATCGAGATAGAGAGCAATGCCATTAGCACAAAAATGCGGGTGTGTCTTACTCTCCAATTTGACACATTTCCTACCTCAAGGTGTTTTTTGAATGGAATCATCTAGTATGACCTTTCCATCTATCTGGTCAATTCCAACAACCCACCCCCACCTCCTACACACATACACAGCATAATTCTCTGGAGATTCATCCACATCATTGTGTGATTAATAGTTTGTTACTTTTAATGTCAGAATAATGCCCCAAGGTAAGTACGGACCACTGTTGGTTTAATTATTCACCTCTTGAAGCTTACCTGGGTTGTTTTCAGGATTGGGCTAATACCAGCAGGTTACATCATGATAAAGATATGCCAAGAATTTTGTCTGGCTTAAATCCACAATGCACTTCCATGTAAGCAGCAGTCAAGAGACCCAACGACATTGCATTGTACTTCGTGCTGCACAAGACTTCCTTAAAGCAGCAAGGATGCTCCTTCAGGGACAAAGGTGCGCCTGACCTAAGCCGTGGCGTTTTTCATGACCTCATGTGTCTTTGAACGTTGGACACCGAATAAGGAAGACAAAATAATTGATGCATTTGAGTTAAGGCGATGCATTTGCATTGCGGTGCTGGCGAAGAATATTGAAAGTACTTTGGGCTGCCAAAAGAACAAACAAATCTGTCTTGGAAGAAGTACAGCCAGAATGCTCCTTAGAGACAAGGATGGAGAGACCTCATCTCACATACGTTGAACATATTATCAGGAAAGCCCTGGAGAGGGACCTCAGGGACAAGAAGCCAGGGGGACAGCAAAAGGAGGAAGACCGTCAGCTAGTGGGATCAACACAGTGGTGGCATTGATGGGCTCAGAGAACAAATGTGAGGATGGCAGAGACCCGGGCAGTGTTTCTTTGTGTTGTACATTGATAGGGTCACTATGATTCAGAACCGACTGGACGGTACCCAGCATCAACCATGATCTAGCCGTTATGGAAGTCTATGTGCAGGGTTTTGTGGCGAAGTTAAGTTCTCACTTCAATGCGACAAAAGCCTGGGTCCTGTGGTAGCAGCATTATTATTTCCTAAGAAGCTGTGAAAATGTTTTGCAGTGCGACCGTACTCTTAGACACTCTTATTGGCAAGGTCGGAGTGTCCCAGTTTCTTGGCATCTTTATTAACATTTAGCATTATCACCATTTCTTTCTTTTAGTCACTCTTGTAGGTGTGGAATGGATTACCAGTGCGCTTCTGGTTTGCCTTTACCTGACAGCTAGTGATGCAAAACATCTTTCATATGCTTATCAACCATCGGGACAGACTGGTCCTTGGAGAAGGTGGTGGTGGTGGTGGGAAATGGAAAACACGAAGTACCGGGACAAGATGGATCGAGACAGTGGCTGCACTGATGGACACATAGGAGGGACCATCACATAGGATGGGGCAGTGTTGCCTTCTGGGTCACCATGGTCGGAACTGACTCAATGACACCTACCAATGGCAAGTGCATGTCACCACCTTCCTGCTTTTTCCATTTTGTTTGGAGAGCTTATGCCTACTTTTAAGAGAGGGATGATTTTTCGGCACTGGTGTGCTGTGTCCAATGTGGAGAAACCTCATGTGCAATGGAACCAGATACCACCCAGCCCTGTGGCATTTTCCCAGGGGTTGCTCAGGTTGGGCCCCATGTCAAGAGTCTGTTGGGCTGCCCTTCTTGACCAAGCCGGAGTATATTTTCCAGGGACTGGTCTCTCCTGAGAGCGTATTCAAAGTACTGAGATGAAGTCTCGCTGCTATTGCTTCTAGGGCGCACGTCTTCCAAGACAGGTGTTTGATTCTTTTGGCATCCCCCGCATCATGCTCTCCGTAGTTTTCATCAGGACCACAATTCAAAGGCATTGGTCTTCCTTAATCGATGCCCAACTTTTATAAGCAGATGAAGTGATTGAACATATCAGGGCTTAGGTCCGCCTCAAAGAACATCCTTGCTGTCCAAAACTGTAGAGCGATCACGTGCAGATTTAACCAATGCAACACATTGTTTGCATTGGCCTTGCAATGCATTGTTTGCATTGTTTGCATTGGTCCTGACGGCCGCTTCCTGGAGC
Source organism: Nesogale talazaci (assembly GCA_004026705.1). Classification (NCBI taxonomy): domain Eukaryota; kingdom Metazoa; phylum Chordata; class Mammalia; order Afrosoricida; family Tenrecidae; genus Nesogale; species Nesogale talazaci. The sequence continues at coordinate 10,575 of PVJH01004477.1, forward strand.
CTTGAGGGTGCATCCAAGCAAGGGAAAAATCCTGGACATCGAGCTTGGCCCTGTTTTCACGACTTCTCTTTTGAAGTGTGGGACTGCTGGTCCACACATTCTTTGTGTTTCCCTTCCTCTGTAAATGTCCCAATTTGCCTTTCCTTCCTCTTTATCGTTTTGTGAGACAGGAAATACACAGTTGATCATTATTCCCCTGCTTTTCTTTTTTTTTTTAAAAAATGTCCCATTAGTGATGCCCCCCCCCAAAAAAATTAAAAATAAATAAAAATAAATTTTAAAAGTCCAACTTTCTATAGGCTTCCATGGTTTCCCTTGAGAAATCTTGAGAATTCTTTCAGGCGTTAACGCATCATTTTTCTCTTGCTGGACCACACCGCATTTTTGAATTTAGTTTTCAGAGAGATCATGGGTCTTCGTATGGCTTTCTTGGAGTTTACTCTGCTTCTGGTTCTCTCATCTTCCATCTATACAGGCAGAACTTTGACCAAATTCTGGGAAATTTCAGCTATTATTTCTTCAACTACATTGTCATCTTCTTCTGAGACTCTAATAACACAAATACCCATGAGTCAATGCTCATCTTTTTCTTTCCAGTTTTTTCTTTTTATTTCAGTTGTTCACCCTACATGAAGTCTATTGATTTGTGCTCAGGCTCATCAAGTCTATTCTTTTCTGTCTGCACTCTGCTTTTGAGTTCTGGTGACGACGCAATTTCTGCTCTTGTATTTTTCAATTCTAACATTTATTTCCTTTGGTTCTTTAAACATGTACCTACTTATATATAAATATAAGTTGATGTGTAAATTTTTGTTCTTTAAACACACACATTCTAAAATTTAGACATATTTCATTCTAAAGTAAATATATCTGTATATTTATAGGAATAGTTACATATGTGTGTATATATGTATATACACACACACACACACACACTCTATTTCTCTGCTTAGGTTTTTTTGTGTTTCCAGAGAAATTTCTAACTGGTGGCTAAAACCATTTTGATAAGGGTCACTTTTGAATCCTCTCAGGGGATCCCAACATCTGGTCCATGTGGGTATTGGCGACAGTCGCTTGCCTTTCTCAGCCCAGTTCTAGCCTCCCTGGTTCTTGGTATAAAGAGAGTTTCTCAGTCATACCCTGGACATCCTGTAGGCACCTTCTCTGGGCATCACAAATGGAATCTTCTCACTTGGCAGAGATCACCCTTATGAGGTTCAGGGTACAGGTCTTGGGCTCCTTTGCAGCATGAGGGCCGATAGCCATTTTCAGGGTCTCTGTGATGTTGCTTGGTTCATCGGATACTCCTGCTCACTTTATTTCCTATTGCCGGGGCTCCCCAGTGGCCCCTGCAGGTGTTTCCATGTGGGCACAATGTCATCACTACACAGAGGTGCAGGGTGGCTAATGGTGGGTGATGGTGGGAGTCTCAGGCCTAAAGGGTGAGAGGTAAGAGTGTGTCCATCACTCTCGTTCCTTCTCTCTCTCTTACATTTTCTTGTCATTCCTTCCCCATCTCATACAATTCAATAGTTCAATCATATCAAGAAGAGTTGTGTAACTGTGACCACCATTAATTTTTGAGCATTTACTTCCTCTTTGTACTTATGACGATCTCCTGTTCCTCTTGTCTTCCCACCCTGACATCTACTGCTAGGGGGTGGGGGAGTCCTGTGCTTGCAGCATTGAAGAGGCATTCCTGTTCTGACCATTGGATCCAGCACAGGATCCCTATCCATGAAGGGTAGAGCATGGAGAACACTTACAAGTCAGGCTTCTAGTTGTGGGGCGAGCCTCTGACCAGTGTCCTGTGCTTCCCTGATGTCCGTGAGCAGAGAGGAGAGTCTTTGAACCATGAAGACAAAGAGTCTTACAGGGATCACATCTAGTGGTCCACTGAGCATTTTGGTTCCTCTTCACCAGAGGTGGAAATCTCAGGGCCCACAGGGAAGGAGGGTACCTCTCCTGATGCTTACTGCTATTGGAGCATCCGGTCAATGATCCATTATTTCCCTTGGCAGTCCAGCTGGACTCAACTGGTGATTTGCAAGGACTCTCAGTGATCCTGGAAGAAGAGTGAGACTATCTGGGCCTCCTTCTGATTGTAAGCTGAGGGTCTGGCTCACCATCTTCTGGGGGTGCATGTAGGATATTCTACACTCTGCTGCCCTACCAACCATAAGGGTCCCAAACCAATCCGCCTCCTTCTTACTCCTTGTCAGAGATGCTCGTTCTCTTCCTCTTGCATAATTTCTACAGTTTCCAGTGTGGGATCCCTGGGTGACATGGATGGTTAACGCAGTTTAACTCTTCACACATTAAAATGTCCATGGCTCGATGGCTAGTATTTTTAGGTGTCACTGTGTTGGTACTGACTATAGCAACCGATGGGTGGGTGCCGACAAAACCCTGCCCAGTCCTGCTGCATTCTCACAATTGTTCCCATACCTGAGCATCTTGTTGGAAATATTGTGTCCATCCATCTCATTGAAGGCCTTCTTCATTTTCACCATCCCTCTGCTTTACCAAACATGATGTTCTTCTCCATGGACCAGTCTCTCCTGACAATGTGTCTAAAGTATGTGAGACAAAGTCTTGCCATCCTCACTTTTAAGGAGCACTCTGACTGCACTTCTTCAAGACAGATGGGCTTGTTCTTTTAGCAGTCCCTGGTACTTTCAATATTCTTCTCCAGCACCACAATTCAGATGCATTGATTCTTCTTCCATCTTCCTTATTCAATATACATCTTTTGTGTGGTCACTAATATCAGATTGTTCATACATAGCTGGGAGCCATGGGCAGGACTGGATTCCTGTCATTTTGCTTGGACGCTAAGTCTTGAATTGGACATTTATAAGCATATATTCTTTCATGTGGACATAGGTTCACCAAAAGACACGTACAGTCTGTTCACAGCAGCACTACTTCCAAGAGCTACAAACTAGAAATGATTTGTATCAAAAGAAATTATCTATAACTACAAAAAAGCAGTCTGGAAGAAGCCTCCAAGCACATGATACACAGAAGAAAGCAGAGAAGTAAGACAGAAAACCTTCTCTCGTCTTTCTATATTCATTATAAAACAGGTAGAACTAATTGATGTTGTTAGAAGTCAGGCTAATGATCACTTTGAGGAAGGATGAGGGACAAGAAGGGGGCAGGAGAGGGGCTCTCACAAGGCCACTGATATTCCACTGTTGAATGATGATCTCATGAATGTATTCCATTAATTGATGAATAATCACATGAGGATCAATGATCCTATCACCTACGAGCCCGTGATGATCTTCAGTCACATGGTGTTGCTCTATGATCTGCAATTAATGTTGATCTACGATCACTTTCATGCATTTTTATTACTCAAGTTGCACATTTTATAAAAGATGAAGTTTTATGTATGGGTGCGAGAATTCCATCAGAACTTTTTCCAGGACTTAATTTTTTTCCTGGGACTCTATAGATGTCAATGGATATAAAAAACAGGTATGGAATATTGATGACTCAACTACCACTGACCCAAGTCATGGTGCTTTCTATCCTCTCATACATACATGAAACCCAGAGGATGAATACACAAGATGGAAAAAGAATAGACAGAGCTGAATTGTGACCTCAGTGATGAAAATGGAACATACCATGGACAAACAGATCTGTCTTGGAAGAAGTACAACCAGAGTGCTCCTTAGAAGGGCGTCTGGCCAGACTTCATCTCCCCTCGTTTTGACATGCCACTGGGAGGGATAAGTCCCTAAACGAGGACACCCTGGGTGGTGGAGTACAGGGTCGGGGAGAAGATGAGGAAGACCCTTAACAAGGAGACTTGATCCAGTGGTTGCAACAATACTTGAACATGACGACAGTAAGGAGCGAGCAGGACCAGGCAGCGTTTCTCTCCTGCTGTCCAGAAGGCCACCTGAGAGTGGAAGCAGACAGCAGTAGTAAGTCACCCACCACTGAACTGGAAAAGAAGTTGGGCTTGTCCACTGGCATCTTTGGAGTTTGCGTGGACTCTGTCTAACTCCCAGGGCTTGGTTTCCTCCAGGTGGGACTTCAGTGGACTTCTGAAGAGCCAGGCCTGTGCCTGACACTCGACGGGCTGCTTCAGCCACAGCACACATAGGTTTACACCACCTACCTTTAGTCTTCTTCACATCCCTGCAACCAAAGAGCATTCTTTCCACCTTTGACAGCTGTGTGGAAACCGAGGCTCCAAGAGGCTCTGGCTGCTAATGCAGAGCATTGTGCTTGTCCAAAACCAGAGCTCCATTCGCCAGCTTTCCCTGGCTTCCCTCGTGCCCTCCCTGCAGGTACTGTGCTGAGAGCTGTGCTGCCATGCAGGCACTCATTGGATCATCCAGCAACCTTTGTGAGGCAGCCCCGTGAATGTCACCATTGTCAGGAAATGGAAGCACAGAGAGGGTGAGTGGGACAACCGGTGTCACACAGCTTCTGAGAGGAGGGACACTCAGGAGACAGCCAGAGGACACACCCAATCCTTGGCGAGCACCCTGCACTATCCCTTGCACTCACCTCTGAGTTCTGCATCCCAAGGGGGGCAGGGGACCCATTTGCGTCCCTGCGTTCCTTCCCCAAAGACCATGAGACTCGCCCCTCCCTCTCGAGGACACTGGAAATGTGTGCTCGTCAAGAAGAGGGTCAGTATTTCCCTAACTGCGGTGTGGTTTTTAGCAAGGCAGGAGGCCATTGTGTCCTCTGTGCATGCTTGTCCCCTGGCTCCCCAAGTTGCAAGCGGCAAAGGGACGGACTTTGGGTCTGAGAGGGTCCACTTAATTAGACGCGAGTCTGCCAGCAGGGAGTGGACAGACACGAAAGGAAATTGTCGGCAGCCAAGAGGACGGCAGGGAGGAGAGGGTAAGGTGGGTAGAAATCAGTCATTTGTGAGAGGTGCTGTGAGGAATGGAGCTTTCCGCCTCCTGCTAAATTACCATATGTGCTAATTGTGTATGCACCACTAATCGTTGGCTGGCTGCTCATTTACATCTGATTATTATATTTGCAGTTTTTAATCGCACTCGAACCTTGCTGGCTGCTGCTCCTGTTGCCACGATCGTCATTAGCTGCCTGCTGCCATCCTCAGTGTCTCCTCTGCTCATGAAATGCAGATCTGCTCCCCCGGCCTTCGTTCCATTCTGGGAATGATGGCACCCCCAAATGAGGGCACTCCTGATAACCGCTATCTTTCACCAAAGTCCCCAGGGTGGCACGAGACATTTGCCCTTGCCTGGTAGCCGTTGGAACCCTTCCCGAGATGACATCCAAGAAGGAAAGGACTGGAGAGCTACTTGTCCCTACAGATCAAAGCTCAGGAAACCCTGTGTGGTGGTTATCGATTTCCTGTCCACTTGATAAATAAGGCTAGGGGTGGAGTCTAGCTTGTCAATCAGGCCATGACCTGGTGATGCCTCCTTGTGGGCGTGGTCTTCTCATGAGGATTTTGGGAACTTCTACTCTCTCTCTGCTTCACCTTCCTGTGGAAGAGCCACCCTAGGGGAGCGATGGGTGCCACGTGGAGACCCACACCAGCGCTGAGATGCTCCCACTGCCCTTGGATCCACAAGATTTTGTACCCACCAGCCTGTGATCTCTGCCTTCAGCATCATGGCATGTGGCTGCATGACTCTGAAAAGGGAGTTATGAGCTAGACTTGGATTTATGGGCTAATATTGGACTTACGGATTTGATCTGGGCTGGGCTGGGATGTTGTCTTCAAACGCAATTACTCTTTGATATAAAGTTCTTTCTTACACATATCTGACAGTCCCTGGATTTGCTTCTCTAGTCAACCTGGCCTCAGTCACCCTATGGATCTGTGCTACTCTGTCACACAGCGTCAATGACTATAACATGCTGCTGCTGCTATGTGCCATCTGGTCGTCTCCGACACACAGTGACCATAGAATGGAACACTACCCAGCCCTGCACCGTCCTCACAACTGTGTCATGTTCTGACTCCATCATTGCAGCCTCTCCGTCAAGCCTTCTCATCAAGGGTGTTCCTCTTCTCATCTGCTTTACAAGCATGACTTCCTTCTCCAGGGACCGGTCCCTCCCGGTGGCATGTCCGAAGCACGTGAGATGAAAAAGTCTTGCCGTTCTTGATTCTAAGGAACATTCTGGCTGTACTTCTTCCAGGACTGATTCATCTTTCTGGCAGTTCACGGTACTTTCGATATTTTTATCAACACCATAGTTCAAATGCATCAATTCTTCTGCAGTCTTCCTGACCTTAGTCTTTGACTGGGAGGCTCAGCTGAAACTTGTCCACTGGGAATGACCCAGAGATATCTGAAATACACTGGGTATAGCTTCCAGCATACCACAAGTGACCACAGCATAACAAAACAATGATGGACCCTGACTCATAACAGAGGTTGTTTTTCTTTACAGGAGCAGGCCACCTCGTGTTTCTTCTGCACCATGCCTAGTGGATTTGCACCAACAGCTTTGTGGTTAGCAGTTCAATATCCACCTGACAGCATCACCAGGGCACAAGAAGACTCCGTCCACTCTGGGTCTATGTGTCTGCTGTTGTCCAAAGTTTCTAAGAACCAGACTGAGTTCTCGGTTGGGGCAAATGATATTTACTCTGCTGCTAAGTGAACGGTTGATGGCCCAAGTTCTCCCACAAGTACCTCGGAAGAAAGGCTTGGTGATTAACTTCTATAAAAGCAGCCATTGCAATGGGTGATTCTACCTAGACACCATTCATAAAAATAGAGGTATGGGCCTACGTACATCTATCTATATGGCAACACATTGCGGACATTGGGCCTCTGCTCAAGCCCTCCCTCAATGCAAGAACAATTTGCTCTAACAACCTGGCATTCTGTGATGCTCACCCTTCCAGCTCGAGGGCTGAAGATAAACTGGATGCATATGCGAACATGGTGAAGAAAATGATGATTCCTGGTTATCAAAAGATATCGAACCTGGGGTCTTAAAGGCTTGAAGTTAAACATGCGGCCATCTACCAGAGAAGCAACAAGTCCACATGGATGAAGCACACCAGGCTGTGCACTCATGAGATGTCAACAGGATCAGAATCAGGTAACGGGCATCAGAAAACCAAAACCAAACAAACAAAAACCATATTGTTGAGAAAGAGGGGGATTGGAACAGAGACTTTGAAAGCCTCTGTAGACAAGGGCACATCCCCTCACAGAAGAGTCACAAGGAAGGGATGAGTTAACCAAGGCACAGGATAGCACTGATGAAACACTCAATATTCCCCCAGTACCATGAGGCTTCCTCAGTCCCCACTATCAGGACTCCCATCCTGCCTTTCACTGTGGACTAGACTTGAGCATGTACACTGGTACAGATAAGAGTTGAGGACACACAGAATCCCAGTCAGATAAACCCCTCAGGGTAAGAATTGGGACTAGCGATAACAGGAGGATAGGAGGAAGGTGGGGAGATGAGAGAGTGGGGTGGGGGAAGAAACCTTAGGGAGGAAGGGAAAAAGTCATTGGGGTAAAATATGAAAATATTAGTAACTTATAATTTATCAAGGGGACACGAGGTGGGAGGGAGGGGGATGGGGGACAAAGGAGCTGATATCAAGGGTTCAAATAGTAAATGTTTAGAAAACAATGATGGCTACAAATATGTACAAATCTGCTTGATACATTGGATGTAGGGACTGTTAAAAGAGTTGTAAGAGCCCCCAGTAAAAATGATCTTAAAAAAACAACAAAAAAGCAGCCATTGCAAGCCCCACGATGCATGTCTTTCCTCTGACATACGCGGGGTCATCCTGAATTGTAACAGAGTCAAAGGCAATTGGCTTTTAGTGTCTAATGGAACCCTGCTTCAGTCCTATCCTCGTTCTTTACACCTGTGTCATTTTAAGGCAGATGCTTGGCCTCTCTGGTCCTCCACTTTGCCCCCAGGTACCCCAATGCCTACAGTGCAGAACTACTGTGAGACTTACAGAGCCTGTCCTCGTGCAGCGGGAATGTAATACATTGTTGGGGAGAGTTGCCATCCTGTCAGTTCCAACTGCAGCCATACTGTGCACAATAGAACACGACACCGTCCGGTCTTCTTCCGGTGGAGCCCACTGTGGCAGCCGCTGTGTCCGTCCAGCCTCTCCAGGGCCTTCCCCCTTCTCGCTGCCCCTCCACTTGACCAAGCGTGATGTCCTTCTCCAGGGGCAGCTCTCTCTGGACCACATGTCCCAAGGAGTACAGGAGACAGAGTCTCACCACCCTTGTCTCGAAGGAGCATCTTGCTGTCTCTCTTCCAGGACAGATTTGTCTATTCTTTTGGCGGTCCATGGTACTTTCAGTATTCTTCTCCAGCACCGACATTTGGAGACATCGCTTCCCCTGGGGTCTTCTGTATGCAGTGTCCAGCTCTTACAGGAATAGGAGGCGATTGACCATCACATGGCAGGGTCTGCGAGTCAGCTAGACAGCAGGGGCTTATGACACGGTCATTCTTCTCATTCATCCAGAAGCCAGGACCTCCCTCTTTCCAGGATCTTCCCAGCAGTGATACAACAGTTAGCAACTTTCCTGGTCCTGTTATTTCTTCCCTCGCCTCTGGCTGATACCCAGCCAGTATTCCCTACATACGAATCCCAGTGCTCTTCTTCCATGGCCACGTAGGCATATGAAGGACGTGATATTTGCCAACTCCACGATTTTCATGGTACGATTCAGGGAGTCTGAGTTCATCCACCAGGGTGTGCCATCATCATCGCAATCCACTGTCAGATCTCCTATCCCAGTAATGGAAAACCCAGTGCTCCCCACACCCGCTCTCCTACTGGCAGCTAGTAGACGATGTCTGTGTACCTCCATGTGCTTGCTCTCCGCACACCCTATGAGGGAGATTGTGCAGTATCTGTCCTGTGGCGGTGGACTAGTTCCACTCGGCATAGTCTTCTTAAGGTCCATCTCTGTTGTGGAATGGACTTTTCATGGTCACACAGAGCCTGTAGGACAAGGTCCAAGTCTTTCAATGCAGCACATTCAGGAGCCTAATTAGGCTATCACGAGGCAGCTGAGAAGGACCATCCAGACCCCCCTTCCAGGACTGTCCACTCATCCTCCATCTGCTGGGGGGCTGAAGGTCAGCCATGCTCAGGCTCAGACACCCCTTGTTCGAGGTCCTCCCCCTTCCTGTTGCAGCCCACATCCACTGACCAGTCCGTATGGGACTGGCCAGCACAGAGTACCTGGAGACTCCATTAAAACCGCATGACAAGCCAGCTCCTCCCTCTGCTCAAATCGATTTCCCTCACCAGATGTCTGCCCCAAGGGCACCCGGGGACCAACCCCTGCTTGCCAATTGCCACCTCGCAGTCCTTGGAACGTGAGCCTCATCCTCCAGTGGATCTCCCACCATTCCTGCCTGACACGTGCCCCCTTCTCCCTTTCCAAACAAATACGCTGCTCTCCTCAGCCCCCTGCCTCTGCCGAGCATCTCTTTCCAGGTGGTCCTTTCCTACCTGGCAGGTGGACCTCCCTTTCCAGCAGCCTCCCCGGATAGCCCACGGAGAATTCAAAGCCAGATCCTCCAGAGTCTTGCAGAGGCGTGTCTGTCTCCAGAGTGCCGCCATCACATCATCACCTGCTGGGGCATGGCCCTCTCAGTGTCCGGCTGTGGTGGACATGCATGGCAGAGGCTCAGCACGGTTAAGGTGTTAGCATGCCCCACTAGCTGTCTAGTGCCAGGCGCCCACTGGGCGATGGATAGGGCTGTTGCTCCTTGGTGCGACATGGGAAACCCAGATGCATTTTGACGCTTTGTCCTTTTTGCACGTACTGCCACCTTGTAGACAAGACGAGGGAACTGGAGACCTGAGTGCAAATGCTTCTGTGTGTGCGGGCACGCGTGCTGCTCCCCCTGCATGTGTTTGCACATGGCTTCCATGCTTCACTCCACCCGGCTGGGCACCCTTTGACTCCCACGTGTGAGCAGTCTCCTCTGTGCCACAGTTGTGCCTAGCCTTCATTCTCCCAGGTCTGGTTCAGGGAGCACCATGTCTAGCAGCCTTTCCCGGTCTCGGCGTGCAGAACCAGAAACTCCATGCTCTGTGCTCTGTGGCCTCTCTGCTGTGATGCGCCTGCTGCTGGGAGATGCTCGTGCCTTGGTTTCGACTCGCAGATAGCCTGTGTGTGGTCAAACGGCGCACACTGCCTGGTCCTGCACCGTACTCACGCTTGCTGCTACGTTTGCTATGTTGCCATGTGTGCGTTCGTTGTCACGGCTGTGGTGTCAATCCCCTTCAACGAAGGTCTTCCTCTTTGGGGGCTGACGCGCTCCTGTGCAAGGTGTCCTTCAGGGACTGGTCTCTCCTGACCAAAGTGCATGAGAAGACTTCTGTGGCATCCTCACTTCTAAGGAGCATTCTGACCTTCCTTCTGCCAAGACGGATGTTAGTTCTTGTGGCAGCCTCTGGTGGTTTCAATATTCTTCCCCATCATGCAAATGTATCCATCTTTGTTCTGTTTTCCGTATGCAATGACCAGCTTAGATGCTGCTGAGGTGGTTGAAAATGCTGTGACAGGACCATAGTCCTTGATTTTTAACACTTCGAAGAGTGAGGTATTTTGCCTCAGATCAATCCAATCCAACCCACCCCTTGATTCTCTGGCTGTTGCTTCCGTGAGGCTTGATGGCGTGTCTACGTTTAGCAGAAGCCTCAGCTGCTTCAGTATTTCCTCCACTTCTCCTGATGCAATGTTTCGGGACAGGTGTGAGGATTTGGGTTTCCTTTATGTTGGGGGGCGGTAATCCATACTCAAAGCTGCAGCCTGCGATCTGCAAGTGCTTCACGCCCTTCCCACATAGAGGGATCAAGGTGGATGTCTCCGGGATCATAGAAACAGTAGAAATGGACGGCTTGACAAACACCTTGATTCTCCACTACCTTACAGATAGAAATGAGTGGTATCACAGTTGGGGAGACTGGAGGTCCAAATTCAGGGTGCCAGCACCAAGAGGATGTCTTCTTTTAACACCCGAAGATCACCTGAGAACGTCAATCCTCCCTTGAGGCTAAGAGGTTCTCAGTACAGAGATCCAGGATCTACAGGAGGTACTTGTGGTAGTTACATAATCGAGTGCCAGCTTGAGACTGTGAAGAGTGAAATGCTGGAGTTTAGCCTGTCAGTCAGGTTGCTGCTTGATGACCTCCTTTGGAGGTGCCATGGAGACAAATCACTCGCCAGAGGCAGGATACACACGCTCTCTGCTTGGCACTCCTGATGACAAGGCACATGGAGCCACACTAGAGTCCTGGAGCTGGAGGAGCCATATGGAGACCGACAGCAGCACTGAGATGTTTCCACTGCTCCTGGATCCACAGGACCTTCTACCCACTGATGTGTGATCTTCCTGCATTCAGCACCATTGCAGGTGTTGCGTGAGTCTGAAAGAGGAATTTATGGATCAGTATCTGACATAGGGGCTAATGTCAGACTTATGAACTTGATCTGGACTGGGCTGGGGTGTTGCCTCACTATTTGATTGTTCTTCTTTCTGAAGCTCGCTCCTATACACACATGAGTGTCCATGAATTTGTTTCTCTAGTCAACCGAGATAATAAGGAGAGTCCTCTCCTCTCTGCTCCCTTCTCCCTCCTGTAAAATAGAAGGTGTGATGTAAGAAGAAAATGTGTGGCACATCCCACACGGATCCTGCCTCCTTATCATGTAGAGGTTAGCATTTGTAACATGTTACACATAGGGACAGAGCATAAAATAGAGGATAAACATGTCTTGCTGGTAATCATGGTCTTGCTAAGTGGACAAGTATTTTGGCGGGGAGCTAAATCCACCGTAGCAGCTGTAGCACCTTCATAGGGCAGGCTGTTGATGAATCTTTCTCTGGTGTGATGCCCCACTCTCTTCCCCATACTGTTCAGATTCTCAGAAACAAGTTACCAAGCTCACCGCCACCAAGCCGAGGTGAAGTCACAGGGATCCTCGAGGACAGGGTAGGACTGTTCCTGTGCGCTTATGAGCCTGTAACTGTGGACATGAATGGAAAGTCACATCTTTCTTCCCAAGGAGTGACTGGGGGTTTGAAATTGCTGACTTTGCAGATCACAGCCCAACCCATAGCCACCACGCCACCAGGACTCTGCTCTGTATACCAATTGAATAAATATAATGAAAGGATGCAACTCTTCCTGATTTCAGTCCCCACCCTCTCCCCTGGTTCTATGGGATTTTGGCTGTCTTGGTCTATGTAGAGGTTCTGTTTGGGAACAATGGTTTTGACATTCCCATTCCTCCCAGGGTGATTAATGATGTGAAGTGATCCACAGCATTGAATGCTGTTGCATGGTGACCAACACCCGGGTGGATATCTTTCTGGTATTCTCTGCTTTCGGTCCAGATTCACCTGACAATGTTATTCTTTTTCTATGGCCCCTCATGAATCTGGCTTGAATCTCTGCTGGTGTACTACTGCAATAACAATTTTTAATTCTCTTCAGCAGAATTTCACTTGTGTGTGCATGACATTCATGATAGTGTTCAACAATTCTTGCATTCTGTCAGGTCACCTTTTTATTTATTTACGTGGAATGGCCACAGGTGCCAAGCTCTTCAAGTTGGTTGGCCAGGTGCTTGTCTTCCACGTTTCTTGTCATTGACATGCGAAAGCTCCCAGCACGGCACCCATTTGTTGAATATCTCAACTCATCTTCCATCAATTTCTGGGTCCTTTCTTTCCACGAATGACTTCTGCGTAGCTGGAACATCTTCCCCCAGTATCATCACTTCAGGAACATATGCTACCTCCTCAAATGGTTTCATGTCAGCCTACTCTTCTTGGTAACGTGACTGCTGACTGTTTTCATCTGCTTTTGATGATTTCTGGGTCGTTCAACCTTTTGCCCATAGAAATCTTCAACATTGCAACCTGAGGCTTGATTTTATTTTTCTTCAGCTTTTTCAGCTTCAGGTATGCTGGGCATATTCTTCTTTTTGGTTTCTAACCCTAGGTATTTGCACATTTTCATTTTACTATTTTACCTCCTCAAGCCACCTTCTGAAATATTCTGATCAGTTCCTCTACATCATCAATTCTTCCTTTTCCTTTAGATAACCTTCAGATAAACCTCAAGAGGAAGTTTCGGGGTCTCTTCTGGCATCCGTTTGTGTCTGTCTTCCTTTCCTGGCCCTTGAATGACTTTTGCTTTCTTCCTATATAATAGCGTCCATAATGTCATCCCACCACTCTTCTGACTTTCAATCATTAGAGCCCATTGCATCATATTGATGCCCAAGATGATCTCTAAATTCAGGTCGGGTAAACTCAAGGCTGTCCTTTGGATCTTGTGGACTTGCTTTAATTTTCTTCAGCTTCAACTTGCAGATGAATAACTGAGATCACTCAGTCCTTGGTCTTGTTCTAATTGATAGTATTGAGCCTCTCCACTGCCTCTTTGCAATGATGTTGCCAATTTGATCCTTGCCTAGTCTACCTTGTGAGACTCAATTGTATAGTTGCTGTCTATGTTGTTGGGGGGGGGGGTATCTGCAGTGATTAAGTCAATGGTTTTGCAAAATTCAGTCATGTGATTTTTCACAGTTTTCTATCATGAAGGCCATGTTTTCTAAGGACAGAGTCTTCTTTGTTCCCAATATTCACATTTCAATTACCAGTCATTATTGTTGCCTCTTGAATTCATGTCTGACCCATTTGAGACTGCATACTATACTAAACTATTCAAATTTTTTATCTTTGGCACTCGTGGTCGGTGCATACACTTGAATAACATTGGGTGTTCTCCTACCACCAACAGCATGTTTTAGCATAAATCTGGAAATATTTTTGATGACAAATTTGACATTCTTCCTTTTTAATTTGTCATCCCTGGCAGAGTAGGCCTAGGATTGTCAGAGTTGACATGACCAACGCCAGTCCATTTCAGCTCATTCATGCCTGGGATAGAGATCTGCAAGTGTTTCATTTTATTTTTTGACAACTTCCAATTTTCTTTGACTCGCACTTCATGCATTTCTCGTGCTCATTACTCATGGATGTCTGAGCTCTTTCTCATTTTGAATCATGTCACACCTGCAAATGAAGGTCCAGGAAGCGTGACTTTGAGGAGTCAACTTTTCTCCAGTCATATGTTGAGCATCTCCTCACCAGAAGGGTTCATCTTCCAGACATATTATCAGACAAGGTTCTCCTGCAAACCCTGTGACTTTCACTGTACCGTTGAATTCAAAATTAGCTGATCAGGTCCTTTCTCCCAGTCATCCTTAGTCTGGAAGCGCAACTGGAACCTGGGGAGCATGGGTAACCCTGCAAGTACTGGAACTACTGGTGGCATAATATCTGAAATAAGAGTAACCTACAAGTTCAACAGAAAGAGTAGCTCTCCTTATGATGTAATTCCTGATGACTCTGCAGTGAGACTGTGCAGATGCATCTACCAGTCCTACCAGAATGTACCTGCTAGAAAGGAGACATGCCTTCCCAGAGTCTAGAGCATGCCAGCAGGTGGAAGATGTGGAAGGTGGTTAGAAAGTATAGGGCAGAAGAAATCAGAGATTTCAGGAATTCAAACGGAGCAGTTAAAAATTTTAAAACATAATAAAATAAAATGATTCACACTGAAAGCTTACTGCGTATGTGACAAGGTTCTGAAATTACTCGTACAAAAATGAGGACAGAATAGAACTGCTCCCTGTGTGTTTCTGAGGTGGTAATTCTTTGTGGGAATGGAAAACCCCGTCTTTCTTCTATGGAGACATTAGTGGTTTTGAGCTGCTGATCAGGCAAATCATGGGCCCACATGTAACCACTATGCCACCAGGGCTCCTGACCATACGAAAGAGGTACTGTCATCCTCTCGCTGGCTGGTTGAGAAAAAGAACACTCGGAGATGCTGGAGAATGCCACTGAGGTCCATGGGCAGCAGGAGGTGGCACCAGAAACTGAATTTTCACAGTTGGTGTCACAGCCTGGACTCAATCGCGACCTTGAGTCAAGCATCTGAAGGAGGCGAGTCGTGTAGATGTCCTGAAAAGATGGGGTTGGCTCTGAGCAGAGGAGCGGCATGAGTTGATTGTGGCTTGAAGAGGGTCCTTTCTGCACCAAGCTGCTCTGAGAGTCAACAGAAGAATACAAGGCCAGCAGACCACTGTATCCACCAGCAGGCAGATGGGGGTGGTCTGGGCCACGAGGAAAGCAGGCAAAGTGGCTGGATTCTGGAGGTTCTGAAGAGAGAAATGTTAGAGCTCCGTATGGATGAGGCATGAAGAATTAAGAGTCACCCTCCTGTGTGGAGATGCCTTTATTGAGAAGATTGGAAGGTCAACGCCTTATTTACGGATATGTGTTTGTGGCTGAGAACACACACACACACACACACACACACCAGGCAGGGTTTCCATCTCTCTAGTCCACTCCTGAAAAATTCGGTGGTCTGCCATTTAAACCATGTCAAATGGCAGTTCGGATATAACTAGGGATGCAAATTATGCTCTCTTTAAGTAGTTTTTGAGTTTGGGGAACAAAGAGATGTCTCAAAGGGCCAGAGCAGCTCTGTAGGGAGAATGGCATAAGGTGTCCCAATGAAATTCTCCTCACTGCCAACCCATCAATGCCAACTCACTGTGATCCTATAAAATAGGGCAGAACTGCCCTTGTAAGTTTCTGAGACTGTAAATCTTCATGAGAATAGAAAAGTCTCATCCTTTTCCCTCAGAGCTGTTGGTGGTTTTGAACTGTTGATCTTGCAGCTAACAGCCCAATTCACAACCACTATGCCACCAGGGCTCAATGGACAGCCTTTAATGCCCTCACAGAATGAGCAGATAAATTTTCTTGATGGAAAATTCCTTGGGTTCAAGGTTTCCTGTTTTCTTTCTCACCGACTCAGTCTTCAGTAGTCTTAAAATTTCTTTCTCATATGACCTCATGATCATCCCGTGTCCATTGAGAAAATCCTTCAAGATTACGCTTAAGAATTAAAAAACTAAAATTAAAGCTAAAAAAAAAATCATCACTTCTGAGCTGTCTTCTCTGCCTGGAGTTTAGCTGGCCCAGCAGGTCTTATCCGAAGCCAGTGTTTATTTCACTGGACCTTTT
The DNA here is from genome assembly GCA_004026705.1 of Nesogale talazaci. Taxonomy (NCBI): domain Eukaryota; kingdom Metazoa; phylum Chordata; class Mammalia; order Afrosoricida; family Tenrecidae; genus Nesogale; species Nesogale talazaci. The sequence goes on from PVJH01004477.1 coordinate 26,667, forward strand.
TGTTGGAAGGTACCATAATGAAGTCAAAATATGAGGCAAGTATGTTTTGGAGAGAATGTGTCTGCAGCATCCTCTGATGGCAGAGACACATTTAAAATTGTTTTGTTGAGGATAAACCCATGCATGTAGGAACTGGGATCCCAGAAGCAATACTTTCTACTTTCCATAGAAGAGTTATAAACTCCCACAATGTTGCCAGTATTTGTTGTCGTTGTTGTTTTTGTGCGTAGCTGTTTAGCTTTTTGATCAGTGCAATGGTTTGTAGGGGTATGATGGTAACACCTTATAGTTTTGATGGTCCTCTCTTTAAGGCAGCAGTTCTCAACCGTCCTACTTCTGCTATCCTTTAATACTGTTCCTCATGTCATGGTGACCCCCCCCCCCACCATAAAATTACTTTTGTTGCTACTGTTGCGAATCAGCTGTCCCTGTGAAAGTGTTGTTCAACCCCCAAGGGGTTCGTGATCCACAGGTTGAGGACCGCTGCTCTAATGCCTAATGATCCCTTGTACGTATTCTTTGTTTTATTCTTGGAAACATCCATTCTAACCCTTTGCCTGCTTTTTAATCGCATCGTTCATGCTTTTTGTTGTTGAGGTGTTGACATTCTCTAGAAACGTTGTAGATTAGACCCTGGCCAGATATCTCTTATCAAAAATTCTTCACAAACCGTATATTATTTTTTTCTGTTTTGGGAGCGCTTTTGATGATCATGAGGGTGCTAGTCTGGGTTGACTTGAGAAACAAATCCAGAGATATTCATATATATATAAGAATTAGCTTTATAAAGAAGAGCAATTGTACATAAAGAAAACATCCCAGCTCAGTCCAGATCAAGTCCATAGGCCCAATATTAGCCCATATGTCAATACTAGTCCATAAATTCCTCTTTAGACTCACTCTGTCATGTAATGATGCGGAATGCAGGGCGATCACAGGCCAGTGGGTAGAAAGTCTTGTGGATCCAGTGGAAGCATCTCAGCACTACAGTGGGTCTCCTCATGGTTCCTTCAGCTCGAAGGACTCTGGCTCCATCAGCATAGCTCCATGTGGCTTGTCATCCAGATGACAAAGCAGAGAGAGTGTATCTGCCTCCAGTGAGCCATTTATCTCCCTTATGCCTCCAAATGATGTCATCAAACTGCAACCTGATTAACAGGCTGGACTCCACCCTTTCCTCAAGTTAACAGTAGATAATGTAACTACCATACTGAGTATTTGGATTTAGGAGGCCCTCAGTTGCCTGGCTTATCTCCTATTGTGTTTGTGACTTTTTAAATTTGGTTTCATAGCATATTTGTGTCATGAATCATTTCCTGATGGCATTTTCTGGGAATTTTGTCATTGTAGACTTAGCATTTAAGTCTTTGGTCCAGGTGGCATTCATTTTTGTGTGTAGTGTGGGGTATAGATCTTGCTCCATGTTTCCACACATAGACATCCAGTTTTGCCAGTACCATTTGTGAAAGAGTTTGTCTCTGTCCCTGCTGAATGGATTTCAACCTTTTGTCAAAAGAAGATCAATTGTGTGTCACTGAATGGATTTACTGCTGGATTCTCAAGTCTTCTCTATCAGTCTGTGTGTCTCCTGTGGTACCAGGAACAGATTGTTGTGACTACTGTGACTGTAGTACATTTTGAGATCAGGAGGTGTGAGATGACTTATTTTTCTCTTATTATGCATTAGTTACTCTGAGTTTCTTTCACTTTATTTTTTTTTCATGTAAAGTTGAAGAGTAGGGTGGTTTTAGTTATTTTTTAATTTTACCATTTTGGTTAAGAATGTTAGGATCTAAATTTTAAAATTACATCACACCCATAGATAGCTTTGGGTAGTATTGATATTTTCACAATGTCAGGTCTCCCAATCCATAATGTAGCTTAACCATTATGTAGGTTTCTTTTAGTTTCATGCAGTGGGAGCTCAGCTTTTTGCATGCAAAATTCAAGATCTGGTTGTAAAAGGATCAAAAGGATGGGGAAGGTCCTATATGCTTTTATGGACAAGGAAAGATACTTAAGTAAATACATATCAGCAATAGTAATTCAGAGGTGGTCAAAACATTCAATCATGGGCACACCAGCCTGTGTGACTACACGGTGTCAAAAGGATCAGGTATCAGGCATCAAAGAACTAAAAATTATATCATATAAGTGAGGGGGAGTACAGATTGGGGACCCAAAGTCTATTGGTAGGTGAGATGTCATCCCCTTACAGAAGGGTCATGGGGAGAAGATGAGCCAGTCATGGTGCAGTGGAGCCATGATGAAATATGCAACTTTCCTCTAGTTCTTCAATGCTTCCACACCCCACTCTCATGATCTTAACTACCTTACAAATCTGGCTAGACCAGAGCATGTACATTGGTACAGATAAGAACTAGAAACATAGGGAATCCAGGACAGATGATCCCTTTAGGACCAGTGGGGAGAGTGACGATACCAGGAAGATGGGTGGAAGGTATGGCAGGAAGGGGAAGTAGATTACAAGGGTCTACATATCACTTCCTCTCTGGGGGTATGGACAATAGGAAAGTGGATGAAGGGAGACATCAGACAGCATATGATATGACAAAATAAAAATAAGCTATACATTGTCAAGGGCATATGAAGGAGGGGGTCAGGGAGGAAGAGAAAATATGTGGAGCTAATACCAAGGGCTTAAGTAAAAAGAAAATGTTTTGAGAATGATGATGGCAACTGTGTTAGGCCAGGTAAACTAGAGAAACAAATCCATAGACTTGCATATAGATATGAGTACCTTTTATATACGGAGGAATAGGACATTAAGAAAACATCCCAACCCAGTCCAACTCAAAGTCATAAGTCCAATATTAGCCCATATGTCCGATACCAGTCTATAATGCCTCCTTCTGACTCACAAAGTCACAGGCCAGTGGGGGCAGAATCCCAGCACTGGCAGGGGTCTCCCCATGGCTCCTCACTTCCAAGGCTCAGGCTTCATTTACAGCATCCAGTGGTGTCAGAAGCAACACATCGCTGGCAGGGGTCTCCACATGGCCTCTCCAGCTTCAGAGGTCTGGTTCCACCAGGGCCAAGCCATGTGGCTTCTCTGGCTCCTCAGATGCTGCCATCTTGTCTTGTCCTTGATTAATCATCTCTGAGACTAACTCCCAACAACTGGGGAAGATAGCTTCTCATTTTCACGAGGGAAATATCGCGATATTTCCCAGAAGTCTCAGGAGAAAGCCATGCCCACATGGAGGCCTCTTTGGCTACTCAATGGCTATCTCCAGATTAACAGGCTAGACTCCACTCCTACATTTCAATCATAAAATTAACATAAGCACATGACCGCCACAGCAACAAATGTACAAATGTACTTTGCATACAATGTATGGGTTATGATAAGAGTATGAGCTTCCAATAAAATGATTAAAAAATTAAAAAATATTTATAATGTCTATTTATCAGCTCTTTATCCATTGTCTAACTTGATTTTTCTGAAAATCATTGAACAATGATGGCAACATGCACTGACAGGGTGTTGCCAGAGGTTAAGGCCAGATACAGAAGAGGATGTGGAACAAGAGGTACCATGGTTGATGTCAGACAGATCTTGACTTAAAGCATGGAATAGCTGAAAGATATTTACTTGTATTTTATTGACTATGCCAAGACAATTACCTCTGGGAATCAAAACAAACTATAGATGGATAACATTGAGAAGAATGGGAACTTGAGAATACTTCATTGTGATCCTCCAGAACTAGACATGGATAAAGGGGCAGTGGTGCGAACAGAACGATGGAATAAAGCATGATTTAAAAGTGAGAAGGATGTGTGTCAAGGTTGTATCCTCTCACCATGCTTATTTGATCGGAATACTGAGCAAATCATCAGAGATGCTGGTTTATATGGAGAGGATTGTGGCATCAGGATTGAAGGAAGGCTGATGAACAACCTGCAGTATGCCGATGATACAACCTTGCTTACTGAAAGGAAGGAGCACGTGAAGAACTTGCTGGTGAGGATTAAGACCTGCAGCCTACAGTACGGATTACACCTCAATGCAAAGAACATCAAAGTCCTCACAAATGGACTAATAGGTGTCATCATGATAAATGGAGAAGAAGATGAAGTTTTCAAAGATATGCTTTGCTTGGATCCACAAGCCATGTTCATGGAAGCAGCAGTCGAGAGAACAAATGATGCATCACACAAAACCTCTTTAAAGCGTTGAAAAGCGAGGCTGTTACTCCGAGGACTATGGTGTACCTGACCCAAGCCATAGTATTTCCAATCGCCTCATATTCATGTGAAAATTGAACATTGTAAAAGGAAGACCCCAGAACACTGATGCATTTGAACTCTGGTATTGAGGAGAATAATAAAAGTACCATGGACTGCCAAAAGAATAAGTGAATCTGTCCCACAAGGAGTATAACCAGAAAGCTCCTGAGAGGCAAGGAAGTCCAGATTTCGTCTCATACCTTGAACATGATATCAGGAAAGACTAGTGTGGCAATCATATACCTATGCCAATTTCATCATTGGGGTCTAGGGGTGGAGTATAACTTATTAATCTGGAGGTAGCCAATGAATAGCCAAAGAGCTCTCTGTGTGAGGATGGCTTTCTCTTGAGATTTCTGGGAAATCTTGCGGTATTTCCCAATTGGAGAAGGGAGACTGGACTGAGTTTCCGAGACAATGATGACTGAGAAGACGAGATGACAGCATGCTGATCCATCCTGATTTCTGGAGAATGGAGGAGCCAGAGGAGAAGCCACATGGGCTTGCCCTGATGGAACCAGACCTCTGGGGCCGGACAAGCCATAGGGAGACCCCTGCCAGTGCCGAGACGCTCCCATCACCAATGGATACTGCTGATGGACCCTGAACCCTGGAAACAAGGAGCCATCGGGAGACCCCTGCCAGCATCGGGATGCCTCTACTGCACATGCTTCGTGAGTTGGAAGGACACTTTATAGACTGGTATCCAACATAAGAGCTAATATCGGACTTATGGACTGGACTGGGTTGGGATGCTTTCTTAATGTTCCATTCCTCTTGCATATAAACCTTTCCCTTACATCCATATGCGTGTTTATGAATTTGTTTCTCTAGTCTACCCAGACTGACACAACTAGTTCCTAGAGAAGGACTTCATGCCTCTCAAGCCAGCAGGCCGTGGAATAAAGGAAGGCCTTCAAAGACTGACACAGTCGCTGCAACACGGATCTGACTTGTTCTGCAGAGGGTAGAGTCACTATGAGTCAGAACCAAATCAACAAATGGTGCCTAGCAACAAAAATGACAATGACTCCCCACCACACTTCACGGCTAGTGGAAGCGAAGGCACAGTCCCGCGTCCTCTCTCCTCCATGTGAACTGATGCAGTGCACTTGCCAAGCCCACGGGAGGCACCGGACGACAGTCATGAGACAGAACCACCGCACCAATCACTGCTGAGCTGGAACTGAACGCAGGGAGCTTGTCTCTAGGGCCACCCTCATCCCCACTGCACTCTCTCAATCCAGGCCGTGGCAGCAGGAGTCAGCAGCATCAGAGTCTTCTTGCCTGGTGTCTGAAGCAGAGTGCGGAAGATTCCTTGTGGCGTGTGGGGAGACCTGGAAGGCTTGGATGGATTGTGGCCAGAGGCTAAAGATAACGATGCAGCTGGCTGGCGAGGAGCTGCCATCCTCTACATACGTGTACTCATCCATGCGTTCCTTCATTCATTCACCTGCTTACTCATTCACTCATTCCTCCAGTTCACGCACTCATTCGACCGTTCATTCTCTTGCCCCTTCACCTCCATTCACTTGCAGAGCCATCTATCCAGTCACTTGACTAACTCATTCATTCATTCCTTTGCTCATTCATCCATCCACGCATGGGCTTATCCTCCCCTTCGCTTACACACTTCCTCTTTCCCCTCCGCTCGTTGACGCACTCATTCACCCATCTGCTCATTCTCTCACTCTCTCCTTTACCTTCATTCTCTCACTCACTTCTTCCCTCACCCATCCCTCTGGTCTTCCATTAGCTCACTCATGCTGGATGCACTCATTGCTTGGATGTCCCCTTTGCACAAGGTCCTGTGCTTGCTGCCATGAGTCTGCTGTGGTCCCGGAGGTACAAGCCCTCGTCTCTGCGAGCTCACCCTCTCCTCAGGAGGGGAGGCAAGAAACATAGGGTTATGTGGGCGCATTTTGAAGGAGATGAGGGTCAGGGAAGTATATACCAAAGAAGCCTATTTCAGCTGAAGTCAGAGCTTTGGGAGCCTGGAAGAAAGATCCCTCCCTCACTCCCTCATTCATATTAGGAAATGGCAGGGGCGGGGGGAAGGAAAGAACGACACCTGTGGCTTTCTGAGACTGTGACTCTGGACAGGAGTACAAAGTCCCCCCTTTCCTCACATCAGTGGCTTGCAGTTCTCGGCCCCATTCAGAGTCACTATGCTACCAGGGCTCCTACAGCCAACAGGGCAGGGGTGGGAAACCTGGGCTGGCTGAGCTGGCCCTGGAAAGGATGGCCTTGGGGAGATGGTCATGATGGACCTGCTCATTGTGTTCCAGCCCTTTCCTCACTCAGTGACCACCCCCAGCCCCTCTTCTCGCAGCAACAGACCACCCCCGCCCGCCGGCTGGTAGTCCACACTTGAATACCCTTGACTGTTTTCAGTTTAGGATCAGACTTGCTGTCAGCTATGTTTCACACACTTTCCTGAGGGGTCCTCTCTGCTTTAAAAGGATGTTCTAGGATAGGCAATCTCTGGTTCAACTTGGTAGGCATAACAGTGGTGAGAGGGGAGCCATTGCTGGACTCCCCAGTAGAGCAGAGCGGACATCCGAGATCAGCCTTTACCAGGTAGTCCTGAGAAGGACTCCTTCCTGGGCTCAGAAGCTTCATCTATAATAGGATGGGAAGGCTCTGATAATACTCGGCCTCCTCCCTCACCCCTACCCCTGCTTCAGGATTGCAGTCTTACATTTCAAACCCCAGAGTAAAACACAAGCAAAGTAGCCATCCAGCACTTAGGGGCTTACAATAGCCTCACTCCTGTGACAAGGTTCTTTGTGGATTGTGCTGCTGCCCACAATACCCTTCCAGGGGTCTGCTAACTTTTTAAACAGGGGCCAGTTCCCTGTCCCTCAGACTGTTGGAGGGACAGACTATAGTTTAAAAAGATAGACTGTGAACAAATTCACAGCAGACCCGGGATGAGTCGGCTGCTTAGCAAGGCAGGCAGCGATGACAAGAACACCTGGCATCCCGTTAAATGTCCTCGGCGGGCCGCATGTGGCCTGAGGGCTGTAGTTTGAGGATGCCTGGAAGAGACCGTGGGTTTGGGCTCACCCAATGCATGGGCTAGATGCTGCTAACTAACAGCTGGAAATCACCACAGTCTAAGATGAAAACCACCCCGCTGGCCATCAACGGAAGGACAGGTAAGCAAGTGATGGAATGCTCACCCAGCAATGCAAACGGGAATACATTTCTGTCAGGATATAATAGAGGACGGTCAAAGACAGAACAGCAAGGCAAAGAAGTCAGTGGCCAAGGAATTGTTACGCTATGACTCTACTTGAAACAAGAGCCCAGTTACCAGGGAGTCCACAGCGTCTTCCACGGTGGGTGGTTTTCAGGAGCAAATGGTGAGGCATGGTCTCATTTATATAAAAATTATATGAGGCCCCTCACAAAAAAATAAATAAAACACCTGGAGTTCCACCCCCCCCCCCCGCCACAAAGTTAGGTATTTAATTTTTTTCTCCCCCAAACAACCTTCACTGAACACACTTGTTACATCTGCAATTCCATTCTTGGAAACGGTTTTCAAACTTATCTGTTTGGATGGCTTACAGCACCTCCCTTTTTTTCTTTCTTCACCTCTTCTACATTGTCAAATCGCTGTCCTTTCATGTCCCTTTTCATACATGGAAACAAAAAGAAGTTACGTGAATCAAGGTCTGGGGAGTCAGTTGCACGAGGCAGGAGAGGCAAGCTGTATTTTGCCCAAAGCCGGTGCACTGAGATGGCTGCGTCAGCAGGTGCATTGGCATGGTGGCAAAACCATTATTCCCCCATCTGCTGCAATCTTTACCGCACACTGTTACCCAATCTTTTCAGAACCTCTCACTAGAAAGCTTGACTAACAATCTGACCTGGCAAAATGAACCCCACATGCACGATCCCCCTCACATCCACAAAAACAAAACAAAGAAAGCATCATATTTTTTGGGGGGTAACCCCTCAGATATACCTTACATTTATCCATTATATGATTTTGTGCATATAAAGATTGCATTAAAAATAACATTAAGAAAAGCTACACGTAAGACCCAAGAGAGAAATGTAATTGTTTTGTAGGAAGGAACAGGGGTGGATCTGCCAGAATGCTCAGAATCGCCCCCCCCCCCATTCCAAGCTGAAAAATAAGAGAGGTGTGGTGGTGTAGCGGATTATGCACCTGACTGTTAGCGGCAGGGTCAGCCTTTAGAAGCCATCGCACTTCCATGGAAGAATGAGGAAGCTTCCTATTCCCATAAAGAGGAAGCCAACCACCTCAGAAACTCACAGGGGTAGTTCTAGCCTGCCCTGCCCTTAGGGACCCTATGAGTCAGAATCGACTCGAAGGCAGGGAATTTGAGTTTTTTCCCCATCCTGCCATGGGTGGTGTCACAGCAGCGTACGTATAGGTGCGCATATGGCCGACATAAACACTTTACGGCATTTGCCCCAGCAGAAGCTCGGCGGAGAAGTGTGTTTGCCACGAGCTGGAATGCAGTGGGCAGCAAGCTCAGGACAACGGCTGGAATCTGCGATCGCAGGCTTTCCCTCCAGCAGTCCGGACGTTCTAAGTCACCCCCCACCCCCAGTCTGGAGGCCATCCTGTTTGGTAAAGTGGAGGGGCAGCGAAAATGGGAAGGCCCTCGACGGAGATGGACGGTCACAGAGTCCGCATGATGGTGAGCGCGGCGCAGGAACTCCACCTGTTGCACACAGGGTTGGAGCCGGCTCCGCGGCTCCTAACATGATTTTGGGGAGCCCTGGTGGTGGAGCGGGTTATGCACTGGGCTGCTGGTCTCAAGATCGACAGTTCGACACCACCGTCGGAGAAAGACGACGAGGCTTTCGACCCCGTTACACTCTCAGAAGCCCACCCACAGGCGCAGGCCCACCTTGTCCGGTAGAGTCGCCGTGGTTGGAAGAGACCCCACAGCAATGAACTGGGGATTCCGTCAGGGTGATCGGGGGGACTACCAGGCTCATGCGGGAAGGAAACATCGCACCAGGTTGGTAGCTTTCCGGGGTTCCTTTCAGAACCCGTATCAAACACGTCTCGGTGGGACAGGAGCAAAGCACCCTCCCCCCACCTCCCAACCCCCTCCAGGGATTGTGGGCTTGACAGGAGCCACTGCGCGTGTTCAGTTTCTCAGTGCACAGAACCCTCCTCGCCCTCCCTAGTCCCATCCATGGCCATGGTGTGATGAGATTGTTGGGAATGCTGTGATCCGGATTGGAACGTGACTCACAAAACAGGAGGCGAGGACGCACTGCTGAGGAAAGAGCAAATTTACATGAGAAGCCTCCTTTTCGAGAGCAGAACCCAGACGAGGCCAAACATCCCAGCCAAGGTCACACGATGTGGAAGAAAACCAAACTAGGAGACCGTTCCTGCTAGATTTTCGTAATTAATTTGTGGGGAGGGGGGGGAGGAGGCAATAGAGAACATCAATGATTGTGTAACTTCTGATGGTGTCCAACAAGAGGATTGCATGTGAATGGACATACTGGATCATGTAAGATATGGCACATATACACAAAATAACTATTATAGGGGGGAAATAATATTAAGGGTTCCTGGGACATAGGGAGGGGGCGATAAAGGAGAGCTGATATCAAGGAGTTCAAGAAGAAAGAAATTATTCTTGAAATGGATTGTGAGAGCAATGGTGCAATACTGCTTGATGTGGTTGACCTATGGAGTGTTAGGATATCTGTAAGAGCTCCCAATAAAATGCTAATAGGGTAGCCGCTTACAGAAGGGTTGTGGAGAGAAGATGGGGCAGTCAGGGTGCAGTGTAGCACCAATGAGCATACCGCTCTCCTCTGGTTCTTTAATGCTCCCTACCTCCCTGCCCCCACTTTCATGATCCTAATTCTGCCTTACAAATCTGGCTAGGTCAGTGCATGTACATGGGTACAGATAAGGCCTAGAAACACAGGGACTATAGGACCAATAAACTCCTTGGGACCAATATGGAGAGTGGCCAAACCAGGAGGGGAAGAGGAAGGTGGGGGGCGAAAAGAGGAACCATTCACAAAGACCTACCTATAACCCCCTCCCAGTGTTGGACAACAGACAAGAGGGTGGAGGAAGACATCAGACAGTGCAAGACATGAAATAATAATAATAATTTATAAATGATCAGGGGCTTATGAGGGGGGAGGAGGGAGAAGGAAATGAGGAACTGATACCAAGAGCTCAAGTAGAAAGAAAATGCTTTGATCGCCTGAATTCCGTTTTCCCCTCACAGGCATGTGCAAACCCCTGGTGTAAAAGTGAGGACTACATCCTGCAAGAGATCAACACGTCACATCATTAAGAACTTCAACGAAGGGGCCCATCGATAAAATCCCCAATCAACCCCCCTATACCATGTTTATAGGTAGATTCGATAACATAAAACGCCAGCACTCCCCCAAATTAATCAATTCACGCAGAGCATTTCCTATCAAAATGCCATGTTTCGAGAAATTTGTTCAGTTGATTCTGCAGCCCTTTTGAAAAACACATGTATGGACTGGATCCAAGAGTCGGACCTGTCCAAGATACATTTTGAAGAGGGCGGTGGAATAATATTCCATGCGTCAACGTCAAATCGATTGTAAACACGTAGCTAATATGAGTGAGGGATTGGTGCAGTCACAGACAAACAGACATCTCTGTGACAGCAGAACCAGCTTCGCACTAAGTGGTAGAGGTGCCATCTGTAGATCCATTCTTAGAGAGATGCTAAAAGGCACAGTACACCATCTTCTGCTTTGATCTCCCTCTGACTCACGTTGTTTCACTCTTAGAATTTTCTGCTTTCTCTTTGGTGAGTCTTTCTCTCATTTGCTTGTGCATTGTTACGGGCTCCTGTATCTTGCGGTGTTTTTGTGGCATCACTGCCCTGGTGGGAGTAGGAGGCCCAGCCTTGCTCTTGGAGAGCTGCTGCTGGATTTGAACTGTCAGCCCTGTGAGCCCCCGCACACAACCACTAGCCCACCAGGGCTCAGCCGAGACAGTAAATCTTTAATAGAAAGTCCTGCCTTTCTCCTAAGGAAAGACCCGTGGTTTCAAAACTGCTGAACCTGTCGCTGACAGCTCAGCACGTAACCACTACACTACCAAAGCCCCTTCCAAAGACTGAAGGGGAAGCCCAGACCTAAAAGAACACCCGTGCCACGCCGTTGACTGAGTAAAAAGGTGGATGAAGAAATCTGTGTGCGAACGAGAGACACGGAGCAAAGAACGGATGAAAGAAATGAACAAAGAGTCACGTCACAATAAATCTAGGTGGGCGCTAAGTAGGCGCAATGATTTTTTTTGAAAACAAATTTCCCCTTTCGGGTCCAAGAGAGAAAGGTGCAGAGTCTTATCCTTCTAACTCAATGGTCAAACATGGTCCAGAAAAATGGAGGGATCCTATGTCTAGAAGACAGTGATGAGCCATTCACCAAAACCCCAAACGCAAACTCACTGCTATGCAGTAAACTCTAACGCGTATCCTCCCCGTAGGACAGACTGGACCTGCGTCCGTGGCTTTCTGAGACTGCCCATCTTTACAGGAGTAGACCGACTCATCCTTTTCCCACGGAGCAGTTGGTGGTTTCAAACTTCCCACCTTGAGATCAGCGGCCCAAGTATAAACCCATTACGCCACCAGGGAGGGCTCCACCAGGGAGAAGAGACCAACACAGCAGTCGTGGTGGCTGGTAGAACACCAGGAGGAGGGAAGAAATGGTGACAGCTTTAACTAGTTTCTCACAGCAGCATGTGGGTTTGGAAAGACAGCTTAGGATCCCACACGGGAGGTCTTCATGCTTCCGCCAGATCTTCCCCCTAAGGGTCTACTTTCAGAGACCAGGACTAGCAAAGGATGAGGACACAGGCATTTCCACCAGGAGGCACCTGGGTCCTCCTCAGACCCATCGCTCTCTGGAAGTGATAAAACAAAAGATCTGAGACGGACCCCAGGCCCTTGACGTACAGTTGCCAGGGGCTGGGAGACCTGGAGAAGGCCTTGGTGGCATGCAGCACGAGAGATTTCTACTTCCACGGGGAAGGACAGCGGGTCAGGGAGAATGTCCAGGGGTTCACAAAGCTGGCAGCCAGGCTGTAAAAAACCGGTGTTCCTGGAAACCAACACTCAGTGCTGAAGCCCAAAGAAGTCACCGGCATCACACCGGTGCTCACTCCTCAGGCAACACTGGGGAAAAAGTCCTGAACTCTCCACTCGCAAATCATGTGAAGCCAGAGACGAATGAAGGATTCTCTGGCAGCTGCATCTAAGCTGAGGCCAGATTCAATCAGTGCTGACTCTCCAGTCTGATGGGAGGAGGGGGCATACGCCTTCTGGAAGGTCCTATTTAATCCGATCCTGATGGTTCCATGAGGTGAAAACACACCAAAACATTCATAGTTGGTGCCCTAGAGAGATGACCTGGGCACTGGACTGATCAGGAAGGCATTCTAGATGAATGATGGTGAAGAAAGACAGCATGTGTGAGATGGAGGGGCGGGGGTTCAACAGAAGAATGAAGCCACAGAACCAACTGGACGGTTTAGACCCCAATAACCCAATATCAGAAATAAAGAGTCCATTACATGAGACGGATCTGAGAGCAGCCTGGCCTGTCTAATGGAAACAGTCATTGAAGTTTGAGACAGGCCACTTGGCTGTAAATACTGATGAAGGCCTGAGTGATAGTTAATTTTAATGTCAGGTTGGCCTGACTATCATTCCCAGGTGCTTGGCCAAATACTAGTCTAGTTGCAGTCTTGGAGTATTAAGTGATTAAGTCACTTGACATTCCTAATGTCACCTAAAGTAACCTAATCTGCTAATTTATCTAATTAGCTTACATCCGATGCAGTTAATGACCTAGGCCATGGCATTTTCAATGCCTCATGTGCCTATGAAAGTTGGAGACCGAGTAAGGAAGACAGAAGAAGACTCCATGTGCTCACATTATGGTTCTGGAGAAGAATGGTGCGAGTACCATGGGCTGCCTAAAGGGCAAACAACTCTGTCTTAGAAGAAGTACAGCCAGAATGCTCCTCAGAGGCCAGGAGGGTGAGGTTTCTTCTGAAATATCGTGGGCATGCTGTCAGGAAGACACCAGTCCCTGGAGAAGCACATCTTACTTGGTAAAGTAGAGGGACTGTGAAAAAGAGCAAAGTCCTTCCGGTCAACTACAGGCTGCAACCAGGGGCACCAGACATGGGACCAGTTGTGAGGATGGTACCAGAGCAGGCAGTGCTTGGATTTCTCGTGCATAGGGTCCCAGTGAGTCAGGACAGACGGGATGGCTCCTCACAATAACAATGCAATTTATAAGGCCATCTCACGTGATACAGGCAGTTAACCCATGGACAGTCTTAAGAGCAAAAAGGGGAGCTTGAGAGCACGTCTGCCTCCAGACCAGCGGTTCTCAACCTGTGAGTCACGACCCCTGTGGGGGGTTGAATGATCCTGCATATCAGATATCTACATGATGATTCATAACAGTAGCAAAATGGCAATGATGAAGTAGCAATGAAAATAACTTGATGGTTGGGAGGGGGTTCCTCACAACCTGTATTAAAGGGATGCGGCATTAGGAAGGTTGAGAACCACTGCTCCAGACTGTAAAGAGATACTTTGACAGTTCTTGTCTTCTTCTTCCCATTGCCTGACCTAAGGGCCTTGGGGTAAAGTCTTCAGGAGCCTCTGGCCACATGCTTGATCTATCTTTCCATCTGATCCCTTCAAGTAAATGTTGAAGAGTGCTGGTCAGAGAGGAGAGAATGAGTTTTGTGACCTTCCACCAGGAAACTGATGTGGAATTCTCCAAAGACATTAAACACCTCACCTGGCAGTAAGCTCACGAGAGGCACATTTCATTGTCACCTCGATCTGGTCAACACTGGAGGGAAAGACTGGTTTAGTTTTCTGATGACATCTTGTAGTGAAAGCACGATGGTTGCCTGACTCTCTCTGTGGTCCCATGCCATCTTGTCATGATTCATCTTTAGCAAAACAATCTGTTAATATGTTATGTCTGGTGAATACATACACAGAAAAACCTGTTCTTAGTTAAGAGTCTCTAGGCATAATCATGAGTGACAGGGATTACATTCTTCACATTGTATCAATATACTCATGATGTCTGTCCAATTGGTTCCACTCTGATTGACTTAGATTTACTGCACCCCCCTCCTTCCCCATCTTCTCTCCTTTGCTTTAAAACAATTGTTGTCCACATGTTCTTCTATGAAGAACCGATCCTCCAGGGTGCAGTCCCTGCTTTTTGAGTGAGGCCCAGGTCATAGTATTTTTGTGATAGCTCAGTGTATTGTGCCAAATTTGACCAATGGGAACATGTGGGACTCATCAGGTTGCAGTTTGATTGAAGGGCAAAGCGACCCAGGGCTCTGCAAGGGCCGCCCCCCTCTCCGGCTCTCTGGTGATCAGAATGTGCTAGAGTGTGCATGCCGCTGCTGCTAGAGCTAGTTCTCTGCTTCCACCTGTGAGCTACACTACGTGTGGACCAAAACAACCTGCGGATCATATCTCGCTAGAGCTTGAGGCTCCTTTGCGACCCACTTCTCCATGTTTCTGGTGCCTACACTCCTTGAACTCGAGGCTGATGGATCCTGTCCCCCTGCATTTCTTTCATTCGATATCCCATCCAGGCCTGCTTCGCTCAGCTCCTGAACTACTGACTGTTGGTGACCCACCCGGCTGCTTGCTGCCTATGAACAGACTCTGTTTGCCTTGCCTGAGGGAGGGCTCCATTGTCTGTTTCCTTGACCTGGGACCCAGCAGACCCTGTGAGTTGAAGGACTTTCAGTATACTCATTACCTGCTCCATGGAAGCGAGTTGAACTGAACCCTCCGTACTGCTGTGTGGACTCATTAGCTGTGATGTGCATTCTCGCTGTATAAACCTTTCCTCTTATACATATAAAAAATTATAGGCTGAGCCCCGGTGGCGTAGCGGTTGAGTGCAGGACTGCAGCCCACTGGCTTAGCAGTTCAAATCCAACAGCGGCTCTCCAGGAGCAAGGCTAGGCCTCCCACTCCCACCAGAGGGCAGTGATGCCCCCCAATATATAAAATCATATGTATCTTGGTTTTGTTTCTCTAGAAAACCCTGCCTAATACAATTTTCAATCACTTCATCTGCGAGAGAAAGCTGGACAATGAATAAGGAAGAAACTGGGAGATCCAATGCATTTGAATGATGAGGTGTTGGCAAAAAAATCTTGAAAGCAACATGGACAGCCAGTCGACACAACACACTTGTCTTGGAAGAAATACAGCCACCATACTTCTTCGAAGCCGAGGTGGGGAGAGCTCATCTCCATGTACCTTGGACAGATGAGCAGGAGGACCAGTCTCTGGAGAAGGACATCACATTGGTGAAGAAGAGGGTGAGTCAGAGAGGCAGGTGAGGTGAATTGACACAGTGAATCCGGGAGGTGAATTGACACAGTGGCTCTAGCCATGGGCTCCAACACAGTAACTCTTGTGAGAATGACCCAGGACAGTGTAATATCCCATTAGATTGGACACAGGGTCTTGATGGACTGGAATTGATGTGATGGCATCCAAGAACAATAAAAATGTCTTACTGAGCTCGAAAAATGACTGCAGGAGTGAGGCCTTTTGTTCCCTTAAAGATTGACTGCCTTGGAAACCCATCGTACGGGGTCATGATGTGTCAGAACCGAGTCCACACCACTGAGTTTTGGTGTACCAGGGAAAGTTTCAATTCCAGATTTGAGGAGTGATTCATAGCAACAACTTTCTGGGCTTTCATGGGACAATCCAGTCCACTGACATCACGTAGTTTTTTTTAAAAAATAAGGTAACTTTATTGGGGGCTCTTAGAGCTCTAATAACAAATCATACATCAATTATATCAAGCATGTCTGTACACATGTTGCCATCATCATTTTCTAAATATTTACTCTCTCTTTGAGCCCTTGGTATCAGCTTCTCTTTTTTTCCCCTTGCCTCTGCCTTTTCACTCCTGTGACCCCTTAATAAATTATGAATTATTATTTTTTATAAGTGTTACACAGACCACTGTCTCTCTTCCCTCCACAGTTTCTATTGTTTGTCTACCTGGTGAGGGTGGGGGGTGGTGGTTATGTATTGATCATGGCAATTCGTTTCTTTCCTCTCCTCTGGCTCCTCCTCTCTCCATCCCCCTACCCTCCTGGTATTGCTACTCCCATCTCTGTTCCTGAGGGGTTTATCTGACCTGGATCCTTGAAGTGTGTGTCCGATCTCCCAGTCCAGTGAGCAGTACCTGAGTCTTCAAAGTTTACTTACCTCATATAATCCTTCCTGATAAGATTAAACTATTAAATTGTATGATATGTGGATGAAGTGCCAATAAAACTGTTTTTCTTAAAAGAACATACTGCCAGCTAACATGAAACTATTAGATTCTTTTTAGCTTGGAACAAAACAAAAGGAGACCCAAAAGAGTCAGAGAAAGAAGCAGATGACAAGATTCTTTGTTTTCATAGAGCATTGCTCTCGGTACCCGGAGACCAGGAGAGCTAGCAGGTGCTGGGTTACCTTCAAATGTTCTGACCAGGCATAACAGAGATAGATCCTGAAGAGAAGGAAGAAAAAGGATGGACTTTCCAATGCGTAAAGACTTTGAACATGAAAACTGGATACACGAAGGCTATGGTCGCCCATTCTCCCTGAGCCTCGCGTTTGTTTCTGGAGCATGTGTCCTATTAAGTTCCTCTCCTCATCCTAGAGGGGTGGTCTTTGCATTACTGATTCCGGCCTCAGAGAAAACATCTGCACATGTTTCATTCCCCCTCGATGACATCCGAGCCAGGCCTGGAGACCTCGTTTATGAAGCAGGGCTCTTTCCTATTGTCTGGAGCGTGAGAACGCTTTCCAAGAACGGAGGAGAGGGAGGCAGAACATTCATAACGAACATCTGCAGGATGATCTCCTGGCTCACCCAGCAGGTCCGGATGGCTCCAATTCCATCTCTCATCGGATAGTCTTGGCAGCAGCCCCCGGGCGGCCTGAAACAGGGGCTGAGCTGGGGAACGGCACGAGCCTCCTGTCTGCCCAACATGCTGTCCAGGTCACCTTCAGCTGGTGAACAGCCCCGTCCGTTTGTCCCTCTGTGGTGACCAGCGGATTGCCGTGAGTTGGAAGCGATGCCGCTGGCATTTCAGAGACCAGCAGGGTCCTACAGAGGATCCTACAGAGGTCCTACAGAGGTTTCAGCCAGCCAAGCTTCCATTCTGAGACTTACGGTCTACTGATGAAAACCTAGGGATCAGAGACCACAGATGCTGGAGGAGGAACCTCTGGGGTTGGAAGGCCATCATGAAATTGCACAGTGCAATTGACCTTGAAGATGGCGCAAGAAGGACAACGCTCCTTTCTCTGGAAAGTGGCCTCCTCATGAAGCAACCAATACCCACAGGACGGCAACGGACAAGATGGTGCCAATGGCAGAGGAGCACCACAGACCCTGACTGAGGAGTCCATCCCAGAGTCCCCGCGGAGTAGATGAGCCAATCGGACGGTGCCATCCTGCTGGTGAGAGGGAGTGGCTGAGGAAGAAGGAACACACGGTGGGGAGAGACTGGCCAGAAGAGACTGCTTTATGGGTTTCAGCATCTAGCATCACTCAGCATGCACCTCAGTCTAGTGAGGGCTTCGTGAGATGCAAGCGTGTCCTGGACAAGCTCTTGCTCTCCGTTCTGGCGACATGCGTCGGGCCCATTCTGAGGAGCTTCCGATGCCACCCGGGACGTGATGAATGGTGAGAAGAACAGGCTGGGTTAGTGCCACTGCTCTGAATCCCGCCTATCCATTCACACAGGGCACAAGCACTGTACGAGGACGAAGGAGGCCCAGTTTGAAGTACGCAGCTGGCAAAGGATGTTCAATGCCACGGACTGGCCGCAGGGGAAACAGAGCAATGTTGTAAGAAGCACAGTCAGAATGACCCTTCGAATGGGGTGATGGGGAGACTTCATCTCGTATACTTGGAATAGGTTACCAGAGGGGACCAGGCCCTGGGGAGGGACCTCGTGTTCGATAACGTGGAGGGGCAGTGAAAGAGGGGAAGACGCTCGGCCAGGTGGACTGAGCCAGCAGCTGCAGCAATGGGGACAGACATAAGAACCATTGTAAAGAAGGAGCCGGTTTGACCGTGTTGGGTTCTACCGTGTTGGGTCCTCCCTCCCACTGATCTCCCTGGGCGTGGGTGCTCTGTCCTTCCAGCTTGCCTCCGAGAGCTGTTCTGTGACAAGGACATGCCTGCAGCCCAGGCCGGCCGGACCACGGGCCGACCACCTTCTCCCCTCTGAGGCTGGCGGCTTCTCAGCCCTCCTGGTTGCAGATGATGGGGCAAGATACACAGAACCTGCCGTTTGATTAGGCTTTTTAACAATCTGAAGAGCTGCTGGGTTCAGAGGTTCAAATTAGAGACTATATTTAGCAAAACGAGATGGGAGCAGACTGTTCTGCCCAGGCGGCACCTATTTCCTCCAGTGGGGGAAAAAAATTGTTTTAAAAAAAAGTGGCAGTGGGACACCTTTTCAAGTGAGGCTGCTTTCTAATCTCTTAGGTAGCTAGACAGCAGGAGGGTGAGAGTGAGACCAAGAGAGCGAGAGCGAGAGCGAGCGAGAGAGAGAGAGAGAGAGAGAGAGAGAGAGAGAGAGAGAGAAAGAGATGGTATTTTGTTTACACCGATTCATGGTAACCTTATAGACAGAAACCAAATACTGTGATACCTCATCTGTTGCAGGCCTCCAAGAACATCTACCCGACCAGCAAAGTTCAGACAAGATCTGCTCAGTGACCGTAACCTCACTCTGCTGTCGAACCACAAAGGTGACTTGTAAAGAACCTGCCAGGACTGAGAGTGACTCACCGCTGCGTCTCACCTCGGACACAAAAGGATGACGCCCCGGTCCACACCCTGTCCTTGATTTCACAATAGAGTGGGCTTGTGCCGGTGCGTCCAACATTTGTCATTGGGGGTCCCGGAGTGGGGGGGCGCTTGATGTGTGCAGAATGCCGTAACCATGGCTCCACAGAGCGCCGGGGACAGCAGCAGGGCAGTAGGAGAAGCAGGATAAAGGGAAGAGAGAAACCACTGGGAACTTTGAATCAGGTCACTGCTTGTTGGATCCAGGGGCTGAATACAACACAGCTAAGTTGACATGATCAGCATTTGGTAGTGGGAGAATGGGATTAGAGAGGCCTGTGTGGCGGAAAATGTGGAATCTTCACCACAAAACCAGGGGCCCGGGCCATAGAAGAGGCTGAAAAGTGACTCTCATTCTGGATCAATCAAAAATGACATGATCTGAGCATCATTTTTGATGCCCAGGCATGTCGACAGCATATCTGAGACAGTGATCTGGAGAAGGTTAAAAGCCGCCCTGGCGGTTAAAAGTTCTCGACAAATGGGTTTATAAGTGCCACTTGGGGACCTCAGAACCAATGACTTAGTTTTCCATGATGTCTTATGGGGAAAATACGTTCAGTTCTTGGATTTTTCCATGTTGGAACATGAATTTAGAATGAACTGGGTTGGACAACCAAGTCTACAGTCACTGTCCATGCAACAGAAGGAAAGAAAGGTCGTCAGGCCTTGCATGCGCCTCATGATGTACCGAGTCCATCGTGGGGGCTGCTGGGCCAAGCTATCCAACTGAGGGTCTTCCCTGTCCTCGCTGCCCCCCCCCCACTTCACCCACATGGCCTCCCCCACCGAGTCCGTCTGATGACCATGCCCAGAGCCAGTGAGTCTGACGAGATCTGGTCTCACCCATCGCGTTCCCATGGGTTCATTTGGGACATTAAGTCTGGAAGGTCTGCTGAAACCCATCCATCCTGGGTGACCCCACTACTGTCGGAGGCACCCAGGGCACAGTCTCCAGCATCATAGTGACACGACAGATGATACAGTAAAAGTGGGGTAAGCCAACAGATGGACAGTGGGGCTGAAGGAATATGTGCTGATTGATGTGCTCTTTCCTATGACGACCTCAGACAGAACCATACACTTGGTGAGGCATGAAATCTAGGATGAGTCACCTACTTTCAAAGGAAGAAATGGCTCGTGGTATAGATTGATTGGCCGAGATTCTTAAAGACTCTTTGTGGAGTCTGGGTGCACCAGAGGAACAAACTCATCAACACATATATGTGAATATGAAAGAGGTCTACATACAAGAGTAGTTGAATAGAGAAAACATCCCAGCCCAGTCCAGATCTACAAGTCTGTAGTCCAATGTGAGCCTATATGTCCAATACCAATCAGACTCATGAGACACATGCAATGATGTCAAACGCAGGAAGATCACAGGCCTGAGGATGGGAAGTCTTGTGAATCCAGTGGCATTGTAAGCATCTCAGCATTGGAAGGGGTCTCTGTGTAGCTCCTCCAGCTCAGGGCGCTCGCATAGTTCCATGTGTCTTTCAGGGTGTGAGCAGAGACAAAAAGTATCTCCCACCACCAAGGAGAAATTATTGGAGTCCTCAGAATCCTCAGGAGAAAGTCATGCCCATACAAAGATCTCATTAACTATGACCCAATTGACAGACTAGACTTCACTTCTTCACGCTTAATCCTCTCCAGTTCCAAATTGACACCAGATTATATAACTCCCACACTCTTGGAATGCTGCTCCAGGAAAGTTTGACTTCACGGGCTTACAGCAAAACCTGGAAAAAGAGGGACTGGAAGAAGAAGAATTGCAACAGCTAACTTAGAAAGGGCCACGCACTGTTTTAAGCATCCACCACACACTGACTCATGGCATCTTGAAGAGAGACACACTGCTGTCCTTTCCAAAGTGGGTATGTGGTGGAGCTGGGACCCAACCCCCAATAAACAGGTTCCAGACAACATGCTCTTGCCCGATTCAGCTATACCACCCAGCACCCAAAATAAAGAGGAATTAACCTTTGGCTAGATGTAGGCTCTAAAATTATAGTGACCACAGAAGTACTGAAAGCACCGTGGGCTGACAAAGAAACAAAGTGTCTTGTAAGAAGTACAGCCAGAAGGCTTGTTAGAGGTGAAGAAGGGGAGACCCCATCTCGTGTACCCCGGGCATGCTTTCAGGAGAGACCAGCCTGTCCACTCTGGAGGAATTAGCCACTGAAGACCTTATGGACAGCATGGACACAGTGTCAGATACCGAAAGCCCAAAGAAGAGAAGCAGAACGTTTTCAGAGATAGTGCCAGAGGATGAGCCCCTCAGGACAGAAGACTCAAAATAGAAGTGCAAAGAGCTGCCTTCTCTAAGGGGAGCCGGTGAGAAGGACGTGGGTGGAGTAAGGCAGTTGGAAAGAAAGCCTGGGTGGACAGTGCCAGAACAGGCTGTGTTTCACTCTGTCATTCATGCGGTGGCTATGAGTCAGGACTGAAGTCATGGTACCTGACAGTAACAACAACAGCAACAACATGGGGGTGGGGGGCAGCTGCAGAGGATGGGGAAGTGGCAGTATGGGGGTCACAACAATCTGCACACATGGGTGACTGGATTCATGCTGGTCCTGATCACCACACCTCTACTGCAAATCCCCTTTCCACCTGATAACTCTGCCACTCCAGCCCCCAGGTTGACCCAACACTCTGAGCATTGGGTCTCTTCATCTCCCTCTGCCCTATCACACAGTGTCTCCTCTGCTTCAACAGCTCGCTACCAAGGCCACATTTTAGAGGGTGACATCTATCACGCTGCTCTACTACTAAAGCAGTCCATTCCAACTGACTGACCTGCCATGCCTGTGTCTCGTCTACCTCCCTCACACCATCTGCCCCTCCGGAGTGAACCCTAGCCTCTGACCCTTTAAGCCCTCTGCTGGTTCCAATCCATCAGGTCCCTCTTCATCTTTCCGCCCTTCATGACTTGCGTAGAGTATATCCCATCAGCACCTTTCTTTGCTTGTGTCTTATTTTTTGTGGATTCACTTTCTCAGAACTCCTCAGTCCAGGACAATCCCAAGAGGACATCAGTCCATGAGATCCAAGTTAAGGCCACTGGTGACCAGGGAACCTTTTAGATGAACGTCCTTATCATTAGTGATCCCCAACTCAGCTAAAAATGCTAGTGCTATCCCTAAGCCTTCTCTTTCTCCACTGCGACTCCAAACTTTCACAAGTCTGCAAGCCTCAAGTCACTGAGGCAAGATGCAGTGGCAACCTACCATGGTTCTGCAGGCCTGTTGGGCTGTGATAGCTTCCGTGTTGCTGGAAGTGAGGACATCATCATCTAAAGACCTCAGTGGCTGCCCCTGGGGGACAAATTTCAGTGGACCTTCCAGTCTAATATAGACTAGAAAGACTGGCCTGGTGGTTGGTCAATGAAACTCTCATCAACACTTATTCCTGGGGAAGGACATGGTGTTTTTCAGAGTAGAGGACCAGCAAGCAAGGACAGAAACCCTCAAGGACATGGGTTGATACAGTCGCTGCACCCCAATGGGGTGGAACATACCAATGATACACAGAGCTGGCACAGAACCAAACCCAACTCACTGCCCTTGCCTGGACGTCAAATCACGGCAACCTGAGAGCACAGGCTAGAACTCTCCCTGTGACCTTCCAAGACTGCAAGTCTTTGCAGAAGTAGAAAGCTCCCTCTTTCTCATGGGGAAGAGCTGGAGCTTTCCAACAGCTGACCTTGTAACTTTGTTCATATTGTTCAGATGCGTTATGGCATCGGGGTCACCCTCTTGAATTTGTGTTGTATGTGTTCCTGTTTTCCCATCTATGAACCTCAGAATTGATGAGCTTACAGGGACAGCCCAGAGTAAGGGTTTCTTGGAGCAGGGCTCAGTGGTAGGGGGAGATGTGGTGGGGTAAAAGGACGCTGATGCCAAGGTATCTAGGAAGGAAAAGACTGTGGAAACTGATGGCGGCAGCAATTGTCAATACTGCTTCATGTGCTTGAACGATGAATGATATTTGTATTGACTCCCAGTGACAGAAAGAAGGCGGGAAGGACGCGGAAAGAAAGAAAAAGAGGTAGGGTCTGGAAGAAAGAACTTCAAACTGTCCGAAGAGCAGTTGAGGGGCTAACAATGCAGGAAGCCTAGTGCTAGGAACTGAGACACAGAAGCAGGGGTATGGAGAGAGCCACTGGCACCTCCAAATACAACCGTGTTATCAGCCTCATGGGATAACCGTGTTATCAGCAGGGGATGCAAGCCTCATCTCACTCTCCAAACGTCTGCTAGGGCTCCCCATTGGCCGAATCAAGGCATGGAATCAAGGCGGACACCGTTTGCCGTCCATTCTGACTCATAGTTAATCGCCCATTTCATGAGTCAAACGGGTCCCTGTAGGGTGCAAATGATTAACACACTCCACGGCTCCCTGAAAGGTTGGGGGCTGGAACCCACCCAGAGAGGCCTTGGAAGAAAGTCCTGACTAGAGCGACTGCTAGTAAATGGTTGTTGAAAAACTCACTGCCGTATGATTCTGCTCCAACACAGCTGGCTTCCGATGAGAAGGCAGGAGGAAGTGGGGTGTGTGGGTGTGGGGCAAGGAGCTGGATACAGGTGAAAGGGGGGCAGCAAATGTCCATCACGCAAGCCCACCCTGCCATGCACACACTCGACTGAGAGCTCCTTCTCCCTCTTCATAGAAAAATGGACGACTGTTGTGGAGACGTGCTCTCACCTGTGGGACTCCTCTTAGCCAGCCTCTACACCCAAGACGTCCGTCCAGGGTCAGGGAGAACGGACAGACCATTTTGTACCCCCACCAGGGGTTCTTAACCCAGGGTCTTTGGACAGATGCTATTGTCGGCAAGTGCCATCAAGTCCAGCCCTTAGCAAGCTGACACACAAAACACCGCACAGAGCAAAACACTGCCTGGTCCTGAGCCATCCCCTTCATAGTGGCGACGGGAACTTGGGTGGAATTTCAGGAGCCCGTGAACTCAGAAGCTAGTGGAAATGAAGAAGTCTCTTTCCCTCTCCAATGTCAATACATCCTTGCCTTTGCTGCAGGCGTAGGTAACAAACCACAGTAGTCTGGCAGCCCCTGTGGCTAGGTCAAGTAGCCCAAGCAGAGTGGTGGTGAAAGTTACTTGGCTGCTAATCGAAGGGTGGGAGAGTCACACCCGTGGGCTCAGTGGAGAATGACTTGTGTCTCTGTTCCTATAAAGAGGACAGCCGTGGAAACCCTAGGTGGAGCCGGCCTACAATGAGATGGGTGGTGTGAGGATAAATGGAGGATAAAATATACTGGTCTTACAATATGCGATCACTAGTGTGCCATGCTGCTGGACTTTACCGCTTGAGACTGCCAATCAAGAGATTATTATTCGTTCTGTCACATACTTGCCTTCCTAAGCAAGTCAGCAGAATTGATTTCTTTCGGAATCCCGGGCACTCCGTTATGCACATGCACAATCAAAAGCATTATTCAGAGAGAGGCTCAATAAGTGTCACCAAACTGCCCAAGGGTTCGTGACAACAAGAGACCTCTGTACCGGGTTGTATGCTCAGCGATGGACAGAGCCACGCTGCTATGCTTCGCCGTTGCAACGTGAGCAGCCCGCCTGCAATCGATGTTTGTTGAATGAATGAATTCTCTCCATCCTTATCCAGGCTCCTCCCTCCTCTGTATCTCTGCCCGCCTTTCAACGGCCTCCTTCATCTCAACCTCTGATCGTACAAAAACCTTCCCCTGGCCCCCACTGTCTTTTCTTGACACTAGATCCTCCGGGGAGGATGGAGGTCTCTCTCTTCTGTCGTTCACAGCCAAGCTTCTTCAAAAATTGTTGGCATGTTTCCTCCCTGGCCCCCAGTCCTCAACCCTCTGTCATCTGGTTCGTCTTTTCCAGGATTCCATTGAGACATGCCCCCACGATCACGGCCATCCCTACTGAGCGAATGACTGCTGTCTACAGAGAGTAGCACAGGGGTTACCTGCTCAGCTGCCAATTGTGGTCTGATTCACCAGCAGCTCTGAAGGGCAAAGATGCCACAGTCTGCACCGGCGAGGAAGTACAGCTTCGGGAACCCCAGGGATAGTTCTCCTCTGTCCTGGAGGGTGACCCTGAGTCAGAATCCACGTGTAGGTGGTGACTTTGTTTTACTGTGTTTGAGGCCAGGCAGCCCATAGGAGAGAAGACGATAAAGGTAGTTTCCCTCTTGGAGTTCAAGGAAGTAAGACAGAAACCCCCACATAGCAAGTGTGAAAAGGGATATGAGAAAGGGCATAAAACCCTTGTGACTGTACAAGACCGCTTGATGTGATCGAACTTTGTAATGGTCTGTCTTGGTGCCCAATAAAGTGATTTGGCAAAAAAGACCCCTTGTGACAGTGACAATGGAGTTTTCCATGTCTGGTGGGCTCTTCCCTCTGCAGTGACAACACCACAGGGAATTCTGGGGTTCACTGTAGCCCACACCTATATCTTGGATGCATCAATCATTATCCTTTGCCTTCTTGGAACTACTGTGTTTCCCCCAAAATCAGACATGATCTTATACTTATTTTTCCTCAAGAAGACACCCTAGGGCTTATTTCAGGGGATGTGCTATTTTGTTTTTTAAGTACAGTACAACAATCTACATTTATTCAAATGTAGTTAAGCCATCTTCTTCTGGAACATCATCATAACTCTCCAAACCCTGAACTCCATCCTGAAGCTTTCCCTCTATCCCCTGGTATTTGGGGAGGAGGGGGTGAGAGGGGCCCACAGACTGGTGCTGGGGGAGAGAGGCCCACAGTGCTGAGTCACATGGCAGCCACAGCTGTCCTTCCCCCTGAGGACACACAGGACCTGAAGTGTCCCGCTCCTCCCTTCACTGAGGAGACTCTCCCCCAAAGCCTCAGCCTGCAGCACTCACAGGACGGCCGGGCCCTGACAGGAGGACCGACTCTGTGACCTTTCTGGTCACTCTGGGATAGTACCTGTCACCCTGGGGCAGATGAGAAGGGCTGCTTGTCTTTGTCACTGCTCTGTGGTGAGATGCATGGGTTGCGCAGAGACGCTGCGTAGCCATGCCCATCTCTAGGTCTTATTTTCGGGGTAGAACTTATATTGAGCAGATGCTTAGAAATCCAGTCAGGGTCTATTTTATGGGTAGATCTTATTTTCAGGGAGACACGGTATCTCCAGAAGTTTCCATGCGCTTTCCCACTGATTCTAAGCAGACCTGTTTGACAGCTTTCCATTCATTACTGTGGCATCACACACTCTTTCCCAGTGAGTTAGGCAGGGTTCGCTAGAGAAACACTTATGATTACACACACACACACGCGCGCGCATACAGAGGGTTCAGTCCAACTCATTTTCATGGAATAGCTAATATAGTGAAAGTCCTTCCACTCCCCTGGACTGCTGGGTCCAACGTCAAGGAAGCAAACAGCAGAGTCCTCCTTCAGGCAAGCCAGGCAGAGTCTGCCCACTGGCAGCTAGCAGCAGGGTGGGTCACCAACAGTGTGTAGCTTGGGAGGTTAGCTAAGCAGGCTCAAAAGGAATCTAGAAAAAAAAGCAAAGCAAGGTGACTGGATCCAACAGCTCAAGTGATGCACGCACCAGCAGTGTGGCGAAGCAGGTCTCGAAGGAGCCTCGAGCTCTGGGGAGATAGCCCATGATCCACGGATTGGCTGGACCACAGGTGGTGCAGCACACAGGATGAGGCAGAGAAACTACCTGAAGCAGCAGCACACTAGTCTGCTCACCAGAGAGCAAGAGAGAGGAGGGTAGGCCTTGAAGAGCCGTTTACCTCTTCGCCCTCCAATTAAGCTGTGATCTGATGAATCCCGCATGTCCCTATTGGCCACGTCGGCACAAAATAGACCTACCTATCACACCCGATCTTTCTCACCTCCACCACTTCACGTGCTTCTTGCTCACTGGTTCCTTACATGCTGAGATTCTAGAAGGCTCCATTCTGAGCACTTTTCAAAACCAACTCTTACGTGATCTCATGGAGTCCATGCCTGTGGATTCATCTACTGTCTGTAATGCTTCTTGAATACTGTTTGACAGGATTCATACTAGCTCTCTTCTCTGTGTGTAGACCCCGAGACATTTCTTAAACTTCGTTGGACACTTCCAGCTCTCTCTAAAACGGTGGCCTCTCCGGGGTGTCCAGGACCCTTGCAGAATACCCACAAGTTTAAAACAACTTTCATTATAATCCTAAGACTCTCTCTGTCTGCTGGACAAGGTGTTGAGGTGTTGAAGGGCAAAGAGGTCCCTCTGGGGACTACGGTGTTCCTGATCCAAGCCATGGTAACTTCAGTGGCCTCATCTGCATGTGGAAGTTGGATAACGAGTAAAGAAAGCCAAAGAAGACTCGATGCATTTCGATTATGGTGCCATCAAAGAATGCTGAAGTATTGCAGACTTCCAGATGGACAAATGTGTCTGCCCCGGAAGAAGCCAGAACGCTCCTTAGGAGCACGCACGGCAAAACTCTGTGTGTGAGTCCGGGTAGACGAGAGAAACAAATTCATAGGCACGCCTATGGATATAAGGGAAAGGTTTAAATACAAGAGGAATGCGACATTGAGAAAGCATCCCAGCTCAAAGTCATAAGTCCGCTATTAGCCCATATGCCCAACACCAGTCTATAAAATCTCTTTACAACTCACGAATCACATGCAATGACACCAGGACGATCACAGGCCAGTGGGTGCAGAGTCTTGTGTATCCAGCGGCAGTAGAAGCATCTCAGTGCTGGCAGGGGTCTCTCCAGGGCTCCTCATTTCCAGGGCTCAGGGTCCATCAGCAGTGTCCATTGGTGGTAGAAGCATCTCAGTGCTGGCAGGGGTCTCCCCATGGCTCCTCATTTCCAGGGCTCAGGGTCCATCAGCAGTGTCCATTGGTGGTAGAAGCATCTCAGCGCTGGCAGGGGTCTCTCTGTGGCTTCTCTGGCCCCAGAGGTCTGGTTCCAGCAGAGCAAAGCCCATGTGGCTTCTCCAGTTCCTCCAGGTTCCAGGACTGAGTCTCCGGTTTCCCACCTCCACCAGGGAAATAGCGCAAGATTTCCCAGCATGCTCAGAGAAAGCCACGCCCACATAGAGGTCTCATCGGCTAGCTCCAGATTAACCAGCTAGACTCCACCCCTAGACTCTGAGTCAAATTGGCACCAGAGTACGTGCCGGCCACACTCTGTCTCGGGTGCTTGGGACAAGCTATCAAGATGGATCTATTCTCAAAGAAGGATGTCACGCTTGACAGTGGTGAGGGTGAGCACAAAGGAGGAAGCCCCTTCTTCAGAGACGGACTGACACAGTGGCTGAAACCGGGGGCTCAAAGCCCGCAGTTGTGACGATGTCACGGGACAGAGCAGAGTCCTTCTGTTGTACACGGACTCTCTATGAGTTACAGCCCACCGCACTGGGAAGCATAATGGCCGTGGAGTTTCCCAGCAACCATGACACGCCAGGCAGAAACAGAGCGCTCGTGTATGTATTGTGCTTTTGAGAGTTGCCCCATACCGCAGGAGGTTTGCAACAGAACGTGAAAGCCATTGGGTCAACCGTGACTCCCAGGGACCCGGCAGGAGAGGGTAGAACTGACCCGGTGAGTTTCCAAGACTCTAACTCTCGATAAGGGTAGAAAGTCTCTTCTTTCTCCCGCCAACCGGCTGGTGGTTTCGAACTTCTGACTTTGTGATTAGCAGCCCAAAGCATAACCCACTATGTCACCAGGCCTCCTTTCTGGGATGTTTCGAAGATTATCCCAATTTTTTGGAGTTCTTGTTAGCCATCTCTGATTACCCCTGATTATATATAATCTCCTTAATCTCATTAATGTCCTCAAAATAGCTCATTTGAAATCCTGCCATTTTCCTCCTGCTTGTTCAGAAACACACACACACACACACACACACACAAACTGCCTCTGCTTTGATGTCTTATTTCGCAATATTGAGAACACTCTTCTGGAATTTAAAACGAATCTCAAACCGACAACCGCAGAATTTAATCTTTGACTATGGAACCCATAATAGACCTCGACTCACAATGGATCTTTATCATAAGCTTTAAAAAAAATAGAATATTTCCCCTCCTCAAATCACAGCTGCTTCTTTCCTGTCAAGACACTTAAAAAAGATGAAACTGATATGCCAGAGAGTCCTGGGGCCCAGGGGAGACAGGCGTCTAGCCTGAAGGGAGGGGGGCACACAGCACGCACACACAGGTAGATCTCGGTACAATGGCTGGCTTTCCTTCTGCTTCACGCCCCAAACCAAAGCCAAACAAATTGCTGCAGAGTGAATTCTGAGTCCTGCAGCTCTGAGAGGAATAGGGCCCCTTGGGGCTGTTGGTGTCTGCGATCTTTCAGAAGAGCCTCATGGCTGCCTCTCCAGGGACCCCTAGCTGGATTCAAGCCACAAACCTCTCGGTGACCAGCTCAGCACGTGCTCATTTGCCTCATTGCCCCCCTCGCCTGACGCCACCAACTCATCAACTTGTAGTGACCTTAGAGCATAGAGTACAACTCTCCCCGCCCCCTTCTCACCCCCTAGAGTGTCCCAAGATTCATATCTGTGCAAGTCTGGGGAGACTAGAGGAACAAATTAATAGACAAGCATATGGATATAAGGGTATGATTTATATACCAGAGGAATGGGACATTAAGAAAGCATCTCAACCCAGTCCAGTTCAAAGTCATAAGTCCAATATTAGCCCATATCCCAATACCATTCTATGATGTCTCCTTCTGACTCATAAAGTCACTGGTCAGTGGGCGCAGAATCCCGGCGCTGACAGGGGTCTCCCCATGACTCCTCGCTTCTAGGGCTCAGGGCCCATCAACAGCATCCAGTGGTGGTAGAAGCCACTCAGCACTGGCAGGGGTCTCCATGTGGCTTCGCCAGCTTCAGAGGCCAGGTTCCATCAGGGTAAGGCATTGTGGCTCCTCCTCCAGCTCCTCGGACACTGCCATCTTGTCTTGTCCATAGTTTGTCATCTCTGAGACTAACTCCCAACAAACTGGGGAGATACCTTCTTATCTCCATCAGGGAAATACCACGAGACTTTCCAGAAGTCTCAGGAGAAAGCCCTGCCCACACAGAGGCCTCACTGGCTACTCAATGACTGTCTCCAGATGAACAGGCTAGACTCCACCCCTACATCTCAATCATGAAGTTAACATAAACACATGACCGCCACAATATCTTAAAGAAAGCAGGCTGCCTTATCCTTCTTTCTGAGAGTGGCTGCTGGGTTTGAACCACTGACCTTTCCACTGCACTGCCAGGGGTCCTTGGCTGTTTGCTATCTACTCACATGACGGTGAGCACATCAAACAAATATTTCTAAGACCTCACTTTTTTTTTAAATGGCAGTTAACAAATTTGAAAAAGCAAGGCTCCCGGGAGGATGAAGTTGTGCCTGAGCCAAGCCGCGGCATTTTTCGATGACTCCATAAGCATGTGAGAAATAGACACTGAGTCAGGAAGACCGAAGAGGGGTGGGTGTATTTGAATTAGGGTGCTGGTGAAGAAAATTGAAAGTGCCATGGGCTGCCCAAAGAACACACAGGACAACCAGAGAGCTCCTTGGAGGCCAGGATGGTGCGTCGTCATCTCATGGGCTTTGGGCACGTTGTCAGGAGAGGCCAGTTCTTGGAGAAGGACATCCTGCTTGCTAAAGCAGAGGGGCAGTGAATAGGAAGGCTCTTGACGAGACGGCTGGACACAGTGGTTGCAACAATGTCCTCAAACATCAGCCCAGTGGTGAGGCTGGCACAGGATCATCCATCCTCTTGGTCTGTTGTGCACAGGCCGTTGAAAGCTGGCACTGACTCAATGACAATTGCCAGCAATGCGATGGATGCCGGGCACGAGTTTAAAGTGTCTTGTGAATACATTTGTATCCAACCCTCCTGAGTCCATGATTGTCCCTTGTCTGCCTCCTAGTTCCTCAGAGGAGGCCCACCCTACTCTACACTCCCATGGAGACCCCTCAAGGTCAATGAACCCCTCACTATTTAAAACTCGTCTCCGTCTCCTCACTCATCCTCATCGCAGGGTGAAATCGAAATCCCCAAGAGTCACATACAAGGTTCTTGGTGATCTGTTCCCCCACCTAGCTCTCCAGTTTCATCTTTTGTCCTTTGACCCTTCGCTTCATTTAATGTTTTGGCTACCTGACCCTCAGCTGACAGCCTGTCACTCATTCTTCTGGTTTTTATCCGATGGAAAGTCTCGCCTGAGCTCCCCAGGGAGCCCTTTCTGCACTGTCTACCCTGCCATCAGGACCCTGCCCTGGAATCGCCTGCTGACCTGTCAATCACAGGACAGAGGCTCCTCAAGAGCTCAACTCTGTCCCAATGTCCTTTGTATCACTGCAAAGACGGCTGCCCAATGGGCGTCGGGTAACCCAATGAGTGAATGCTTCAGGACCCTGGAGAGTTCCCTGGCTAGCGTACAGGTTCTGACTGTGCCCTGAGACCCCTGGTGGGACCTCCCTTTTCTTTGAGATTCTGGTCTCTGAAGGCTCCCACACACCTTTGGAGGAAGGGAAGTGTGTTAGCCCGGATAGACTGGAGAAACAAATTCATAGACATGCATATGGATATAAGGAAAAGGTTTATATACAAGAGGAATGGAACATTGAGAAAATATCTCAAGCCAGTCCAGTTCAAGGTCATACGTCTGACATTAGCCCGTATGTCCGATACCAGTCTATAACGCCTCCTTCCAACTCACAAAGCACGTGTAGTAGAGACATCCCGGTGCTGACAGGGGTCTCCCCAGGGCTCCTCATTTCCAGGGCTCAAGGTCCATCAGCAGTATCCATTGGTGGTAGAAGCATCTCAGCACTAGCAGGGGTCTTTCTGTGGCTTCTCCGCCCGCAGAGGTCCGGCTCCATCAGGGCAAGCCCATGTGGCCTCCTCTCTGGCTCCTTCATGCCCCAGGAATCAGGATCAATCATCATGCTGTCATCTCGTCTTGTCAGTAGACCGACTCCAAGAGACAGAGTCAAGTTTCTCTTCTCCAATTGGGAAATACCATGAGATTTCCCAGAAATCTCAGGAGAAAGCCATGCTCACACAGAGGTCTCATTGGCTATCTCCAGATTGACAAGTTAGACTCCACCCCTAGACTCCCCATCATGAAATTGACATGAGTACATGACTGCCACAGGAAGTCAAAAAGCATTGTTCCTATGGTTCCAGCTCATACTTCTGAGGGGAGCCCGGGTCTCCCACAAGACCTGTTGGAGCCTGTCACTGTCATCAGTGGACAGGTGCAGACGGATTCCCTCCACTATGCCCAGGTCTTCCTCTCACCAGGGAGCCTTCATCAAGGGCTCTAACCCAGATGGGCTTCCCAAGGCAGCTGCTGGGCCAAACTCAAGATAGGCAGGTGAACCCAGAACATTTTTTTTATTGTTGCTGTGGTTCCAATGGAGAAACCTTGGCAGATTTTCTCTGAGGGACCCCAGATGATCAGTGGGGTTATCAAGAAGAGGTCTGAAGAAAACTAGAAACTACGTTTGTGAGGGGAAAGGCCCAGACAAATGGAACTGAGGCACCCTTTCCCCTCGTGACCACGCATGGGCTCGCTCTTCCAGGGTGGCAAAGCCTATCTGAGGAGCATTTTACCAAGAACCCTCCCTCACCCCATCCACTCTACAGCCCTCACCTGGCCCCTCAGGCTTTGCCTGGTGTCCCCGACTCAAGGAACATGAAGCAGGAACATGACTTGAGTTGTTCAACGATGCCCCAACTGCCTAATCTATAGCATGCAGGACATCCTGGCAACCAGAAAGCCCTAGACAGAGGAGACCACCTCTAGAAACAAAGCCTTTACATTTTGATTCTTCACAATGAGTCTCGATGATTTTGTAGCCATGCTTTTTCCTGTTTTGTCTTTAACTTACCTTTGTATGGATTATCCTTAAAGCCCATGTTGTGAGCTGACCTGCATTCCAATTGTATCACAAATCCATCGACATCAGGGGTTCTCAACCTTCCTCATGCCATGACCCTTTAACACAGTTCTTCCTGTGGGGTTGACCCCAGCCCTAAAATTATTTTCCTTGCGACTTTATAACTGTAATTTGCTACTGTTGGGAATCATAATGTAAAGTTCTGATTTGCAGGATGTATTTTCATTGTTACAAATTGAACATGGACGCATAATGATCCATCACCAAAAACAATATGCAATTATATATTGTGAAATATTCATTTCTAATGACAAATAAACAGCATTTTGTCTTGAAGCATGGTGTAGTGTGGGTAACAGTCTTCACTCCAGATTCTCCAGTGTGGGTGCATCTGCACGTGGGTGGACCCCCCTGAAGTTGAATAGAGGAGTGGTCTCTCAGTTCCTAAGACCATCAGAAATATGTGTTTTCCAGTGCTCTTAGGTGGCCCTTGTGAAAGGGTCGTTCGACCCCCAAAGGGGTTGAGACCCACTGATCTACATTTTTTTCATCTCTTTTATTACAGTATAACCCCAAACAACAATCTCTTTCTGGAACCCTCACAAAAGCCTCCTCCACAGGCAGCCTGCATTTACACCCCTCACCCATTTTCCCAGATAGTGAGCTTTAAAAAACAAGGCAGTGAGGTGGGAGTTGGATTCAAGAGGTGTGTCAAGAGTCCTCACCACTGTTCGCATCAAGAGGGGGCATCCATCTCTCTTTCCTTTGAGTCCAGGTTGTCAGACTGAACAAATGCTCTACAAAGGAAGGTCCCTGTGGTTTCCAAAGCTGGGGCTGACATGGCACTTGTTCAGCTTCCAGAAGTTTACAGACACCCCCCCCCGCCCTAGAGAGTCACATTAAGCCCTTGGACCTCTGAAATGTCACATGTTAAGAAAAATAAGACCATTCTGATCTTTTGAATTTACATGAACCCCTTAGAAGACAGACGAGATTAGCTATCTAAGCCCAATGCCTCATGGTCCTGGGAGACTGGTCCTATTGACCCCATTTCTCAAATAAGAAAATGGCAGCTTCAATAGTGATTGTTCTCCAGGTGTCAAATCCAGGCCTCTCTGAGACTGACACTCTGATCCCTCCCCTCGTGTCTTCTCCAAGGAGACCTTCCCCAAGCTCCACTTCCTCTCTACGTGGGGGCAGTGAGATCAGTGCAGGCAGGAGAATTTAGTGATGAGCCCAAAGTTGATGAGATCTTATTTTCTCCAAATTATTAAAGCAGTAATTCAGCTGGCTCTTGGATGCCACGTTGCACGTCTAAGTTATTTGTCCCACCCCAAGAAACATCCCAGAAGCACAGGGCCATGTTGTGTAATTGAAACCATATGTTAACCAGTGTCCCGAACACACTTACACATCCATCACAGTCTCCCAAGCCTCCTGGTTCTTCAACACACATGAGGAAGGCAAAAGGGAAATGGCACCGCCACTTTGCTTTAGCAGCAAGCAACGTGGGGTTCGCGTCTCTTTCCTAATTTCCGCTTCCCCCACCCTTTTCCCTTCCCTGATACCAGCCCTGCTCCTTCTCATCCAGTGCAGACTGACCTCCTGGTGAAGGAGAACAGGGAATATTTCAGTTCTGCAGACCGCTGATATTTTTATGAACCTGGAAATTGTAGTAGTCAATCACTTTTAGTCTGGGGGAATGCGACATTAGGCCCCCGCCAAAGCAGCTTCATCTATAATTTAAATTATTTACTACTTAACGCCAGGTCGCCCCATGGCATCATTCACAACTTCAAGGAAGCCGAAGGCAGCAGCGCAGACGTCGGCCTTTGCTGCGCCCAAGCTGTTCATGCGCTGCGTCTCTGACACGCAGGTAAGGGGGCTCTGAAAGCTGCCAGGTGGAAGGGTGGGGCTGTGAGGGATGTGGAGAGACCCTTCTGGTCCTCGTCTCTCTGCCTCTT
Organism: Nesogale talazaci; assembly: GCA_004026705.1. NCBI lineage: Eukaryota > Metazoa > Chordata > Mammalia > Afrosoricida > Tenrecidae > Nesogale > Nesogale talazaci. The sequence goes on from PVJH01004477.1 coordinate 61,748, forward strand.
GTGAAATGACTGGGTCAAAACTCAGAGCGACCTTACGGGACAGAGCGCGACTGCTCCTGTGGGTTTCAAGGCTGTAAAACCAAGGCTGTGAACAGCTGATAGGTTGGCTTGTTGACCCGGTAGATGGCAGCTCCATTTCTAAACCACTAGACTACTGGAGCTCACGTGCCTCGGTTGTTGTTGCTGTTGTTATGAAGTGCCATTTAGTTGGTTCTGCTAGCAACCCTGTGAACAAAGGCACACAACCTTACCCGGTCCCATGCCCTCCTTACAGCTGTTCTTAGACATTGTCACAACCACTGTGAAAGTCCATCATGACATGGTCTTCCTCTTTTATGCTGTCCCTCTCCAGAGACTGGTCTACGTGAGGGAGAAAGATGGGACTCTCTACCCCTGTAAAGAGAGGGACTCCAACCCCCCCCCCCCCAGGGGCAGTTCTATCCTGCTTGACGGCAGTGAGTTTGGTGGGGGGAGGAGGCTTCTGTTTGATTGCTTGGGCCATGCGACGTACTTCTGGCCTGCCAAGAGGATTGGATAGCTTGCTCGTAACAAGAGACACATGGGAGTAGAACCACACGGAGACACGGAAACCTAACGTGGGGATTGCTTCGTTGGGTCAACCCACTCGATGTAAAAGGATCCACCTCAAAATGATAAAGGGGGGAATCTATCGAGAGAGAAGTGCTGGGCATGGAGCGTGCTCTTTGGGCGCCAGGAACCTCTTCCATGTAGGAGAAAGGTCGGCGGCAGAGATGGCTGGCAGCAGCAACAGAAGGGGAGGTGACAGACAAGGAGATGGCCTGGACCAGAGATGTGGCTTCACAGTTCATACTGGAGCAGGAGTGGGGTGCCTCTGGGCGTTTGCCAGAAGAGCTGGTTTGGCCTTCGGGTTAAGCTTCTAGGCTACGTGGGGTGTGTTTGGGACATGATCAATCGATCTAAACCATCCCTGGGGGTGTCGTAGGCTATGAGCTGGGCCGCTCGCCACAAGATCTGTGAATCGAAACCACCAGCGGCTCCACAGGAGAAAGAGAGGCTTGGCACTCCCGTAAAGATGGACAGCCGGGGAAATGGAAAGCAGAGGTTCTACTCCACCCTATAGGTTGGCTACGAGTCAGACTCCATTTGAGCGCAATGAGCTTGGGTTTTGTAAAACGGTTTTATTGGCAACACAGGCATGTGAGAGAAGGGCGTCGAACAAGAAGACAGAGGGAGAGCCAGCACATTGGGATGGTGGAGCTGGAGAAGACTACACAAAGTACCATGGACTGCTCAAAGAATCAACTGACCTATCCTGGCAAAAGCACAGCCAGAGGGCTCCTGAGAGGCAGGGATGGCGAGACTCTGTCTTCTCTACTTTGGACATGGTGTCAGGAGAGACCGGTCCCTGGAGAGGGACATCACGTCTGCTTAAGTGGAGCGGCGGCGATAAAGAGGAAGTGAAGTCCCTTGAGGAGATGGAGGGACCCGGGGGCTGCAACAATGGGCTTGGACAGAGGGACAATTGGAAAGAGGGAGCAGAGGCGTGCAGTGTGTCATTCTATTGTCTAGTGTGCCCAGGGCTGGAATTGACCCCATGTCACCAACCACCACCACCACAACGACAATATTGGCATGTAATGCACAGACCATACGACTGAACACTTCAGTCATATGAAGAACAGTTGTGCAATCACTACCGTCAATTTCAGCGTATTCTCTTCTTTCTCTCACTCATTGTTGTAATCCCCCCTTCCAAGCCACCCTGCCATGTCCCCAAATAATTACTCATCCAGTTACTAACTCTAGAGTCTTACTGGTCCCGGATTTCCTATAGAGAGAATCGTGTCCACAAACAAGAAATGAAAAAATTAGCCACTATGGCAAAAGAAAACAGAAAAACCTCAATGGGAAGAAGTAAGGCCAGTATGCTCCTTGGAGTAAAATGACCAGATGTCCCGCTTTTGACAGGACAGTCCTGAGTTTCAGCCATGTTTCCTATGTCCCATGGCAGTTTTTAAAAGTCCCAATTTTTGGAAAGAAAGCTAGGGAATGGTGGTAGAAAGGGAAGGGAATATAGCCCTTCCCCCTACCACCCATGAATGGTGTCCCACTTTACCAATGTTAAAATCTGATCACTGTACAGAGGCAAGGGTGCCCAAGGATGCCTCACATACTTTGGACATGTTGTCAGGAAAGGCCAGTCCCTGGAGAAGGACATCATGTTTGATACCGTGAAGTGTGGGAAATAGAAAGATTTCTCCCAGATCATCGACCCCCACATAGATGCCAAACACGAGCAGCTTGCTACACAGGGCTGTACACGTGAGGTCCGCCAAAGCAGGTCAGGAGTTACTCTTCCATAGGGTGATGCTGTCCACAACAATCAGAGTACAGCCTGTCCCACCCTCAAGCAGGTCCACTCCGTTCTGAGAAGCACGCCAATAGAGTACTTCCCTGTAAGCGACAAAGAGGCCAAGCCCACCCAAGGGCCATCAAGGCTAGGCAGCCATCAGGAACCTTAGGTCCGCCCATCTTGTCACATGGGGACCCCCCACTTCTTATACCATGTACATCCCTAGCGTATCCCCTTCCTGTGGTTGTACAACCCTTTCCTGTGATGTATGCCGTTACCTGTAATTAAGGGTTTTGCATCACACCAAAGGGTCTCTCTCTCTTCTTTCTCTCTCTCTCTCTTTCTCTCTCTAGCCCCCTCAGCATCAGACACTCCTCCCAGCTGCCTCGTGTAATTCCTTCCCCCACGAGCTCTCTCTGTGATGGGAGGAGGAGGGCATGCTACCCATGAAATGTGTCTGACTCTTCTTATTTCTCTTTCTCTCTCATGCTCTCCACAACTTTGCTATAACACATAACAAGTACCGCTGTCCCCTTGCACCTATCGAACCCGTGATGTCTGTCTCAGAGGCTGGCCTTCCTCTGAGAGTGGAGGGACAGCGAAGGAGAGGCAGGTCCTCCGGGAGATGGATGGACACAGCGGCTGCATCCCTGGCTCGAGCAGTGGTCCCTTCTGTTGGGCCCGGGGTCGCGATGGGTCGGAACTGACTCGACCGCCCCTAACAACAAAATCAACACCATTGTCTTGTTCTCGTGCAATGACTGCTTCTCGATCTAGGCCATCTTCCATATGAGGACAGGGAAGTGTTTCAGAATTCCCCTCCTTCACCTGGGCTTCAGTATGCTGCACTTGACATAGTGGATTGCCTGGTTAACGCAACACAGATAAACGTCACTTGGGTGTTCTCTGATTTCCAACAAGACCCAGCCGGCACAGCAACGGTTTCCTTGGCTCCACATCCTCTTTGGGGCCTGACTCGGATTTCCGGAGGTTCCCCATTCTGTGCTGAACGACCGTGAGCAAACCGGTGCTTGTGTGACGTTCGTGACACTCTTCCACAATTGTCACACTCTCCTGGATCGCTCGCTCCTCGTCATGGGCTCCGGGATCCATCTCTTCCAGATGGCTGGCCAGGGAGCGGCCTTGCAAAGTCCTCAGCGTAGACGCGCGAGCACTTCCACCGCTGCATCCACTTACAGAAACATCATCGTCATTAGGATTTATCCATCCCCGGAGCACTGTCTTTCGCTAGTGCCTTCGGTGTGACTTGGACTTCTCTCTCTGATGTGATGAGTTCTTGATTGCGTGCTTTCTCCCCAAATGGTCGCATGCCAGCCGATTCGTTTTGGTACATTGACTCTGTGTGTTCCATCTTCTTTTCAGGCTTCCTGCCCCGTTCAATGTTGTGTTTGTTTTGTTTTGTTGCCCATAGAATCCTTCAGTATTTCAGGAACACCTCGTTCTCTGCAGGCAGCAGCCCCAAATGAGTGCAACTGTGACATGTATGCCCAAATTTAACGTGCATAAAATGTTACCCTCCTCTCAGCCTCGCACGGCAACCTCCAATTAGATCATGCTGTAAGGGACAATGGTAAATGTGGGAGAACCTGCCAGCTCACCTTTGCTACGGTAAGAAAAACTGAAATGACTGGGTCCGAGGAGGGTGTTGAGGGCACTCTGACTTCTGGGGGTGCCTTGGGATGAACAGTCAGAGGTTGGTCTCTTCAGAGGCGCTTGGAGACTTTGGGGCTCCCTGACATGTTCTCTCCCCCCTTGTACAGTCCCCTTAGTTGCAGGAAGCTATGCGTGCTGTTGGCAGAGCTCTTTCTGAGGCTGACAGGGAGGCCACCGGCTGGCTGGAGGGACAGCACATTTGTTTTGGGGAGGACCACATCGGGATGCTCCATGATGGGCTGGCTCCCATTAGTGATAAATCGTGAATAGCCCGTGATGGCCCCATCCCAGTCCAGTCACCATAGGACATGAACCAAAATATTGCCCTTGAGTCTCCTGGGCAGCGGCTACCCACATTGACAAAAACCTGCACACAGGTGGGTTACACATTGGGCGGCTCACCAAAGGTCAGCAGTTCAAAACCACGAGGTGCCCACGGGAAAGTTGAGGCTTTTACAACTGTCAAACGTTGCCATCTCACAGACCCACAGGGGCAGTTCTCTGTCCTCTAGGGTCACTAGGACGCGGAATGCACTTGATGGCCGTGAGTTTGGGGATCTGATTAGACACCCCCTCCCTGAGAGGGGGAGAAGCCCCCTGAAGTTTGGAGAGGCGGTTACCACTATCAGCTGTGCAGACAGCAAGATTTGAACCCCAGCTGGTGCCACATACCGACTGTGAGCCTTTGGGCCACCTGATCAACTTCTCCATGTCAGTCTGGGTCGACCAAAGAAACAAATTCATAGACCCTCATACACGTATAAGAGAGAGAGAGAGAGAGAGAGAGAGAGAGAGAGAGAGAGAGAGAGAGAGAGAGAGAGTTTTATATACAACAGCAACTGTCTATCAAGAGAAACCCCAGCCCAGTCCAGCAACTCCATGAGTCTGATATTAGTGCATATGTCCAATGCCACTCTATAAATTCTTCTTCAGACTCACGAAATAAATGCAATGATGCCAAATGCAGGAAGGTCACAGGCCGGTGGGTGGAGAGTCTTGTGGATCCAGTGGCGGTGGAAGCATCTCAGCGCTGACATGGGTCTCCACATGGCTCCTCCTGCTCCAGACCTCAGGTTGCATCACTGTAGCTGCATATGTCTTGTCAGCAGGAAGACAGAGCAAAGAGAGCCCATCTGGCCTTCAGTGAGTGATTGAGCTCCGCCGCGCCTCTAAGAAGGGTCATCAAGCTGCAACCTGATGGACAGGGTGACCCCCACCCCTGCACTCTTAATAGCCTCAAGTTGACACCCGATGATGTGCCGACCCCACGGTACCACAGACTCGTTGCTAAAAGCAGAATCTGTGATGAGCACCCCGTGGAAGGTGGGGACCTGCCACGCAACATCTAGGAAGGGCTTGGGTCCCGGATCAGAGGCTCAGAGAAGAAGATGCTGCAGGACCAAGCAAGGCTTTGGTTGCTGGGTTGCTGGCTTGGAACCGAGTCAAAGATTCCTCACAACAGCGACGACAACATCGGTAACAACCTGGGTGTGGATGGACGTGACAGCACCTAATGACCCTGGATGGGGAGGGAGCCCTGGTAAGCGGCGGCTAAAGACATGTCGGGCTGCTCACCAAAAGATCGGTGGTTCAAGCCCACCTGCAAGCTGCTTCCTTACAAGAGAAGCCACGCCAGTCGGGTCATTGCTCCTAGAAACCTACTAGGACACAGAAGAGTGCCCCCCCACCCCCCCGGGCCTCCAAGACCGAAACCTTCATGGCCGCAGAGGGTCACATTCTTCTCCCCCACCCCCATGGGGGGTTTAAACCCACCAGCCTTTAGGTTAGCAGATGAGCACTTTACCCAGGTCTGAAGTTGATTCCCGCTCAAAGGGACCTGCTAGGACAGAGTGTCCCTGCCCCACAGGGCTTCCTAGGATGTCCCCCTAGGGGCCTATCGGGTCACTATGGGTCTGATCGACAGCACCCAACAGTAGCATCCACGAAGGAAGAGACTGAGGCCCAGGCTGGTGCGATGAGCGGAACAAGGCCCCTCAGCTCAGATGCGTTCTCCGTCCTGGGAAGAAGATGATCGAGGAGATGCCCCGATCGGTCCTTGTTCACCGCGTGGCTGAAAATGACTCTGTTTCTCCTCAGAGCCGTCTGAGTCTCTGGGACTCTAGAGCACGGGGTGTCCCGGTCCTCGGTGAGCCGAGCCTGAGCAGACCCCACTCTTTGCCTGGAAGGTGCCCGAGAGACGTCGTGTGCGTGTGTGGGCCGCAGACCCCGTGTGAGACATTCTGCCTTTGTGACGAGATGCTATTTCCGAGGAAAGAGCCAGGAGGTCGCGAATGTGCTGAGCGGTGGGTGTCTGCTTGACATTTTAATGTCCCCATGGAAGTGCAGCATGGACGCATCAGCTTTCCGGGAACTGCCCTGCTATATCCAAGAGGAGCCCGTTGGCCCTCTGAAAACATCGCTCCCCTCCCTGTCCTCCATTCCTGGTGTCAGCAAAGCGGGCTGTGTCCCTTGGGAGAAGCAGCAGCCTCTTTCTTGACACCCTTTCCACTCTGCAGAGGGCTCTCCAGTGTGCACAATGGCGTGTGTAGAATGGGGGTGGGGTGGGGTCTGTAAATGCCTCCTGGGATGGGGCGAGGCTACAATAATCAGGTATGATCATGTAGATGAGAGATCTGCAATGGAGGCAGCTTCTAGTGCAGTCGGCCCCACCCCATAGCAACCCTGTGCCCCAAAGAATGAAACACGGCCCCGTCCTGCACGGTCCCCACGGTGGTAATTATGCTTCAGCTCATTAATGCAGCTACAGGCTCCACCCATCTCATGGCCGAGCATCCTCTCACTCGCTGTCCCTCCACGTTACCCAGCAGGCTGTCCTTCCTCAGGGACAACACATCCTTCTCCCAACAACACGTCCAAAGGATAGTAAGATGAAGTCTGGTCCTCCTTGCCTCTGCTGTACTTCTTCTAAGACAGATCAGTTTTTCCTTTGCGACCTTCCCTATTTTTCTCAGCACCCAATACACACAGACCGATGCTTCTACACTCTCCCTTATTCAATCTTCAACTTTCTTTTATAAAAACCATTTTACCGGGGGGTTCGTACAACTTTTATCACAACCCATCCACCCACTGTCTCAAGCACATGTGTACACTTGTTGCCATCATCATTCTCAAAACATGTGCTTTGGACTTGAGCCCTTGGTATCGGCTCCTCATTCCCCCCTTCTCTCCCATGCCCTCCCGCATGAACCTTTGAGAATTTATAACTGTTTTTTCATGTCTTGCACTGACTGATGTCGCCCTCCACCCACTTTTCTGTTGGGAGGAGGTAAACCACTGTGATCAGTTCCCGCTTTCTCCCCCCACTTCTCCCTTACCCTCCTGGTATCACTGCTCTCATTATTGGTCCTGAGGGGTTTATCTGTCCTGACCACGTGAAACTTTCACAGGCCTACGAAGCCCTTGAAAATGCCCTGGCTTGGGACAGGTGCATCTTAGTCCTCGAAGTGACATCCTTGCTTAGCAACACTCAAGCGGTCTCGGACAGCAGATTCATCCGATACAATGTGTCTTTTGAGCTCTGGACTGCTGAGTCTGTGAGCATTGACTGTGGATCCTAGACACACACACACACACACACACACACACACAATCCCTGACAGCGTCCCTCTTTTCTCTGTTCATCACGATGTGACTGGCGCATCCAATGGTGAGGATTGGGTTTTTTTTGTTTTTGCATTGAATTGCACTCTATACAGAAAACTGCCCAGGAGATGTCCCATGTAGGGGGTAGCGGCTGAGGTGGTTATTACAGCGCCGCCGCCGCTCTGCGATTGTTCCCTGCCACCCCGCTGACTCCCGCTCACCCATTGCAGCCTCGTGGGCAATAGCAGGATGCAGCACGACCCGGGCCTGCGTCATCCTGACGGCGCCATCACCTTGGCATCCGCTGTAGCAGGGCCATGCCCTCCTACCCTGCCAAAGCCATCTCTTCTCCCCCTTGGCCTTTGACGTCTTCAAACACGACATCTCCCAGCGACTGACGCCCTCCTGATGGCATGTCCAAAGCGAGAGAGTCAGACACACTCCTGTTGTGTGTTGGCTGCCGTTCCAAGCTAGACTGCCAGGCCTTTCCTCACTGTCTGCAGGGATCTGGGAGCTCTGGCATCTGCCACGGACAACACTGTTGGCATTCGAAATACAGGTGGCACAGCTTCCAGCATGGCAGCAGGCCGTGAGAGGGTGACCCCCTGGTGGTGGATGGTTAGTCTAGGGTTAGCGTGGTGGATCGTTTCCGTGTAGTGACTACATATGCTAGGGAGCGAGCTCTCTCAAAGGCACAGTAGACAGAGGGGAGACAAGGCACCGTGTGCCTCTTGGGAATGTGGCTGGGGGAGGGGGTTGTTGTTGCTATAGCCCTTCTAGTGGGTTCCCCTCATGGTGACCCCATCTAGGCACCCCAGAATAAAGCAATGCCAGGCTCATGACGATTGTTCCGTTTGAACCTGTCACGGCCACCCCTGGGTCAGTCCACCTCCTGGATCTCTTTTCCGCTGACCTCTTAGTCTGCCTGATACGATACCTTGCCCCAAGAGCTGGTCTCTCCTGACCACATGCCCTAAGTCCACGAGAGGAGTCTCACCCTCCTGGCTTGGCAGGCGCATTTGACTGTCGTTCTACTTCTTGTGAACTAGGTTTGTGTGTTCCTCTGGCTGCCCAGAGGCGAGATGGGGGGGGGGGTGCGCCCCAGGGGCAAGGACTCTGAACCGTGTAACTAAGAAGATGCACGAGGCTTAGAACAAAAGCAGTCACGGGCACTGGAGGAGCGTCGTGCCGGGAGTGAATGGAGCCGGGCGCAGGCTTTCTCTTCCTTAGCTTGTCCACCAGGAGGGTGTCCCGGAGCTCTCACACAGGCTTCCCCCTGCCTCCCCCAGCTGGCCTCAGGTCCCCTGTGGCTTGGGTGTCCTAGGTAGGTGGGCATTCAAAGTCAGGGCCTGCAGGGCACTTGGAAATAAATGCCTATGAGCCAATGCCAGACAGAAGACACACATCAGAGCCAGAGCAAAGCCTCCCAGCACCCCTGAGGGATGGTGGACACAAGACATGCTGGGACTCAGTGTCCTCCCACATGCACTGCTGGTGGCAAATGGAAACAGCTTAGCAATGGCCCAGGGTTGGACACGCAGGAAGGACAGGCCCATCCTGGGTGAGATTCAGGTCCCCTGAAGAGGGCAGCTCATGTGCCACCACAGAATCCAAGTCGGAGGCACTTCTCCTTGTATAACCACTAAGACTCACGGGTACATTGGATGGATGGGAGAAGGATTCTGGAAGGGGCTTCAGGCTGTGATTGTGATGCTTGTCTTTAAGTATATAGATATAGATAGGTAGATGTATAGCTATAAATACATATAGATATCATTTTTATTTGGAGACTACAAATGCTTCTTATTCAAAACCAGCAAGCCTTGGGCCCTCTGTGGATCCATTTGGTCAGATCTGGTTCCTGTCACCCATAGAATCGCACTTGCTCTGAGCTTCTTGAGGGAACCCCCCTTCTCTTTGGGGTGAAAACGTTACTTCCCCCAAAGGAATGCTCCCAGTCCCATCATGGCAATGCATCCGGGGTGTGGTTCAGAGATCAACCTCCTCCCTGGAGTCTCTAGTGGCTTCTTCATCCTCCTGCATCTACGTGTCCCCCTCGTCTCTCTTCTCCAATAAAATGTTTTCATACTTTAAAACACTTTTATTTGTGTAAAAGCTATTAAAAATCATTTTATTGAGGATCTATGCAGCTCTTATCACAATACAGACGTGGTGCCTGGCACATCTGTACATTTGTTGTCATTGTCATTTTCAAAACATCTTCTTTCTACTTGAAACCCTTGGTTCCAGCTCCTCGTTTGTAAAAACTACTTTTAGGGGCAGAACGGGACACATACAGAGAAAAAACATGAGACATAGTATCTGTCATGGCACGTCTCATCTCATGGACACCATGGGCGTCTCCCAGTAAACTTCATGCAGGTGTGGTTCCTCCTCCTCCTCCTGTCCCTTCTCCATAATTCGATTTAGGACCACGTGGGTCTGTCTCCCTGATGCCTGCAAAGGCTCACATAAAGGAGTTGGAAAGAAATCAGTCAGCCATTGGACATCCATGGGAAGACCCGAACTGAGCATGCACAGAATAGGACCCCCTAAGCACAGGTGAAACCTGAACCCTAGCCTCCGCCTAGGCCCATGGCCTCATCCAGGTGCACGTAAGTGCAACCAGCAACATCAGCCAATACTTTGAACCGCTCCTCCCCAGCCGGAGCTGTTCAAGAGACCCAGGCTGCTGGAAGGCCAGGTCTCTCTTTCCACCCGACCCTCTCTCAGGGCATGCTGGGAGGAGGGTCTCTGGTGTGGGGGGCGTGCACACCCTGCTTGACCCCTGGCCCTGCTCTTGGTCTCTTAGTCCCTGGGGATCCTTCGGTGCTGCACATGTGGGCCCCACACCCCCCTTTCTTCGCATGTGGTTTTGCGTGCCCAGCAGTGAACCCCTGCCTGGCTTTTGCACAGCCTGGCACACGGAACAGAAAGAGCATGTTCTCTTTTGAGACTGCAAAACAGGAAACTTTTCTGTTCCTTCGTCAGAACTCGCTTGGAGGACAAAGCGCTTCTGCGGCATGAATTCTTTCGGGGCCTTGTAGCAAGAACCCAGGTTCGCCGGGATCCAGCAGCCTCACACTGCTTTTCTCCTTCCCCCTCCTCCTGCGTTCTTCTTTAGGCTTTTGTCATGGTCTCACAGCCCATCAGGCTCATGTCACCACCGCACTGTTGGCAGTCCCAGCACTCGTGACTTGAACTTAGAAGCAAGGCCGCCCTGGGTCACTGCCCCCTTCCCCTCCGGGACCAGACAACACATTCCAGAAGTCAGGGAGGGACGGGACAGGAGGATGCATGCACGCAGTGACCCCGAGGAGGATGTGGGATGCCTGCCATGACATCGTGGGCACTGTAGTCAGGACTCCTGAAACAAGACGCCCACCTCGGTCACAATTTTTAAAATGCTTTTCTTTTCATGCTTTTCTTTTTTTTTTAATTAAATCATTTTATTGGCGGCTCAGACAACTCTTTTTCACGATCCATACACACATCAATTGTATGCAGATCACATTCGCACATTTGTTGTGATCATCATTCTCCAAACAGCCTCCTCCAGTATCGGCTTCCCATATCTCCCCTCCTTCCCCACTCCCTTTCCTCCACTCTTCTTTATAATTTACACATTATCATTATTTTGTCATATCCTACACTGTCTGATGTCTCCCTTCACCCACTTCCCTGTTGTCCATACTTCCGGGGGGAGGCTATATGTAGATCCTTGTAATTGGTTCCCCCTTCCACTCCACCTTCCCTTCACCACTCCCACCCCTGGTCCTGAAAGGATCATCTGTCCTGAATTCCCCATCCTTTCAGCTCCAGTGTACATCCCCTGGTCTAGCGGGATTGGTCAGGTAGAATTGGGATCATGATAGTGGGTGGGAGGAAGCATTTAAGAACTACAAAAGTTAGTTTTTTTTAAACCTTACAAACTATTGGATAAGAACAGCATTTGTTCTGTAAACTTCCACCTGATGCACAATCACAAGTTTGAGACAATGATGAAAAAAGCAAAAACACCCAAGAGATGAAGTGGTCTGAGTGGGTGGAGTCCACAGCAACCCTGGCCCCCCGGCATCCAGGAAACCAAGAAAGCGGAGAGCAAAGAGAGAGGAGAAGACAAAGCTGCAGGCTCCTGTCCGCACAGGTCCAACCTCCACCCTGTCCTCCCCACAGACTGGAATGGGGCTCGGGGACCCGGGTCCCGCTGGGGGCAGACAGTTCAGGCAGATGCTGTCTGGTTTCGGGGAACACAGATCTGATCTGGGTGGGTGAGAACCCTCCACAGACCGGCCTCTTCGGATCCCAGTCTGCAGCTTCTCCCATCCCTGAGTGACATCAATGTCCCAGGCCTCGGTTACCAGCCAGCCACATGTCCACACCCCCCTCCCCCACCGGAGCTCAGCCATCCATTCGCCCCTCTCTGGGAAAGCCCCCGCCAGTCCCCTGCCGGGCTGAGTGACCCTTCTGTCCAGGGAAAGTCAGGAGTCAAGAGAGAGCATCTCTTCATGACGGGAAGAGAAGAAGGTCATCTCTTGTTGGAACGTAAGCTCTTGTCATTTTGCTGGTGAGAAATACCCACAGCAGAACAATTGAGCAACAGGTCCCTTGCGGCAAGGAAGTGGATGAAGGGAGACATCGGACAGTGTAGGATCTGACAAAATAATGATAATTTATAAATTATCAAGGGTTCATGGGGGAGGACTGGGGAACACGAGGAGCTGATACCAGGGATTGAGTGGACCTAACATGTTTTGAGAATGTTTATGGCAACCAGGGTATGGCTGTGCTTTACAGGTATGAATTGTGATAGGAGTTGTATGAGCCCCTGATGAAATGATTTTTAAGAAAGAAAGATGGTTGGGGGACAGAGCAGGTACACTGGTGGTGCAGCTGTTCAGCACTGGCTGCTAACAGAAAAGGCAGCTGCTGGAATACACCAGCTTCTCTGCCTGAGAGAGGCAAGGCCTTCGGCTATGGAGACCTGCTAATGGTGGGGGTTTGTAGGAGGGGATGGGTGAGGGGATGGTGATGCTAAGCCAGCATGGCAACTCCCTCGGACCAATTCCCCCATTTCCTCCCCCCTGTTCCCCATGCCAGCCAAGCAGAGCACATACAACGGACTTGCCCCACAGAAGGGAGCACAGTACGACAACGGGAGTGTGTGCATGGAGACTCCCGGGCCTGGGAGTTGTGATGGCTGGAAGAAGAGGAGGCAGCAGTGACAGAAACTAACCAAACTCACTGCCATCTAACCGATGTGGACCGGCAGCCCTCCAGGGGAGGGTGAAACCGCCCTTTGGGTTTCTGAGACTGGAACTCTTTTTTGTTTTTTAAGCCATTTTCTTGGGAGCTTGTACAGCTCTTAGATCCATCCATCCATCCATCCGTCGATTGTGTCAAGGCATTTGTACATTTGTTGTGCATCCATTTGCTTTCTACTTGAGCCCTTGGTATCAGATCCTCAGTTTCCCCCTCCCTCATGCGCTCTTGATGATCTATGAATTATTATCACTTTGTCTTACACTGTATGGCACCTCCCTTCCCCCGCTTTTCTGTTGTCCGTCCCCCAGGGAGGAGGCTATATGTAGATCCTTCTGATGGGCGCCCCCCTTTCTACCCCACCTTCCCCTTCCCCTCCTGGTATCGCCACTCTCAGTACTGGTCCTGAGGGGTCTCTGTCCTGGATTCCCCGTCTTTCCAGTTCTTTTCTGTACCAGTGGACATCCTCTGGTCTGTTAAAGAACGTAACCCCCTGGCATCATGTCCATGCTGACTCAGAGTCCCTCCAGGGCCGGGCAGAGCTGCCCCCTTGTGCCTCTGAGACTGCAGCTCCTCATGGGGGCAGAGTTCCCTCTCCCTCCAGTGGGGTTCTTGGTGGACTTGAACCACTGACCTTGGGATGCTCAATGCATAAGCCATTGCGTGGAGCCCCCTAGGAGGAGCCCAGGGTCTGTGGAGCGCGGCGTGCAGATGAACGGATTTTAACAGCATTTGGAGAACATTTCATTTAAAGGAGGAGAAGCGAATCGTCTGAGGGTGGGCCCCATTACCTCGGAGCGTGCGGCGGAGCCTGGGAGAGGTGAAATTGTGCGTTTGGGGTGCTGGCTTCAGATACTGATGTGGGGGACACCCATTGACAAACCCACTACCTACCGTACCCGAAAGGTTTTTCCACCCTGCAGGGGTCTGTGGTCCCTTAGCAACGGGGAAACGCTAATGGCAAGTGGGAAGCACTCATTAAAACAGGTTTCCTGGATGTCTCTCCTGCCTGCACCTTATTAAACGCTCCAAGTCCTCCTGCCCAAGGCTGGGGCCCTCGGGCTCCCTCACGGAGACTTTTGGCACTAAAGCACCGCCCTGCCTCCTTCCTGAAAGGGATACACACTGCGTGTGCCTGACTTTCGTGGGACCGGGGGACCGGAGGGCAGCCGAAGCCACCCACCTGTCTTGCCATGTCCCATGAAGCACACCCTGGAAGGCCCCAGGGTCCCTGAGATGCGGAGGCGGCGCCCACGAGGGGCTCCTGGTTCATCAGCAATCTCATTATCCTCAGTACAGAGCACATGGAGATTGTCAGCGATTTCCACGGATTCTCCCTGCCGCCTAATCAGGAGGCGGCAGGATCCCCGGTGGGAGCAGGATGCTAACAACGCCTGACTCACAGTGGGCGATTGAGTCTCCCAAACAACCCCCCAACTAGGCGCCATGGAGCCACGCATCTGATGTGTGGGCTCCCCATCCCTACCCCCCAGTGTGTGAGTGGAACTGAGCTCCACTGGGTACACCCTTTCCGTGCGATCCCAGGGTTTGAGCCCCGCCTGTCGGTTGGCTGATCAGGTGACTCCACTTGAGTCCAGTGTTTAGCCCTCAGAGCAGCTGCAGGCAGCCGAGGCTCAGCGTTGGGCCAGGAAAGGCTGTCTGGGAGATCCCAAACCAACCCACCACCCTCACAGAGATCCCGATGTCCGGTGACCCCGCGTGACTGACTAGCCCTGCTCTCCGAAGTTTTCCCAGGCTGTGAGTCTTTATAGAAGTGGCCGCCGGAGCTTTCTCCCTCAGAGCGGCTGGTGGGTTTGAACTTGGGACCGCTTGCTTTCTGATGGTTGGACCAGAGTGCAGCTGCCTTAGCCAGTTCCCTGCTTCAGTTGGCAAGGCTCACGTCCTGTGAGGCATCCCTGAGGAGAAGCCGCACGGACCTACCCTGACGCAGCCCTGAGTGCTGGGGCAGCCGCGTGGAGACCCCTGCCAGCGCTGAGAGGCTGACACGCTCACTGATTTGGCTTTCCTCCTGTAGTCGGCGTCATTGCATATTTTGTGAGATGGAGGAGGACTTTGTAGATCGGTGTCAGAGACAGGGGCTAATGATATTGGACTTATGGGCTCGGGCAGCACCGGGTTCTTAATGCACACTTACCCTTTGTATAAAACTCTCTTATGCAATTGAGTTTCTGTGGATTTGTTTCTCTAACTATCAGAAGAGGCCAGCTTCTGATAGATACATCACGGGTTCAATAGGCAGTTGTACAGCGATAACTCTTATTTATTGTAATAAAGATATAGAGATCATGAGAGAGAAATAATAAGAGTCAGGCACATTTCACATCAGGGTAACATGCTCACCTCTGCCCCGCTGGGCGGTCCACGTGGAGAGAGAGAGGCAGGAGAGGGGATTACATCATGAGGGAGAGGGGCCGAGAGCATCCAGCGCTCAGAGGCAGGAGAGGCAGGAGTGAGTGAACATTAATTTTCCCCACTTAAATAACCTTATGGGGGACATATGAGTCCTATTGCCACCAGTCAGGGCATGTCACAAGAGGGGGCTGTCATAAGAGCTATATATGATAATGGCTTAGGGATGTCTACGTGACTAAGGGGAGAGGGATGTGATAAGGGGAGACCTCAGACTCCTGGGGGGGGAGATTAGCAGGTCACTGGAGTCATTGGCAATGACTCTTGATTCCCACCCATAGGCCTCAAGGGAAGCGAACCATCACCCTAATTTGAGTCACGCAAAGCCCTCAGATAACTGGGAGCATCAGGGAGCATAGCTCGGTTAGTCAGCTTCATCGTGCATCACACGAAGGCCTCAGATGACTGGGAGCTTCGGGGAGAACAGCTAACCTAACTTGCACACTAAATGCTGGTCAATAGGTCGCTTAATATTTTAGAGTACATGATGTGGAAAAGTCCCGTCTTCATCCCACATCTAACGTACCCAGACGAGCGCACATTGTAGTGCTCCACCACTGGGCCACAAGGACCCCTTCGAACGGAGCACAGGCTGTAGGGAAAAGGGCGTCCAGAGGGAGTCAGGCCATCCCCTTCGGAGGGCTCTCTGTACTCTAGTCTCTAGCAGAGCACTCGCTGCTGGGCACTGTCCCCAGCGAGTGGCCTGCCCCCCACTCCTACCCCATGCCCCTGACCCTGTCTCCATGCATCGGGTCTCGGTCAGCAGTTCCCCATGGCACCCTGTTGCCCTCTCAGGCATCTGCGCGTGGGTGGAAAATCCCCTCCCTCACCACAGTGACCCAGGGCAAACTGGTCGCAGACAACCCTGTCAGAATGCTGAAATGCTCACTAAGACACGGTCACCACAGAGAAGGCCAAAGACAGCCCTGTCCGTGGAGCCCATATGCCTGGGCAGCTGGTGGTCCTTCAGGAAAGATTTTCAGCCAGGGACAAATGTTCCCCCAGGGGGCTTCCTGTCTCTGCCACCTGCCCTGCCCCAGCCTTCATTTTTATCTCAGGCAAACCACTCCAGCTTTTATAGAAGAAGCAAGAGATGCTTCGATTTACTGAATTATCAGTGGTCACCCTGCTTTTTCCAACAAACAAACAAAAGCCCCAACTCATGACCATGGAGCCGGCGCTGACTCCTTGCGAGTTCCTGTGGGTTTCTGAGACTATAACGGCCGACGGGAATAGAAAGTTTAGTCTCTCTCCCAGGAAGCTGCTGGGTGATTTGAACAGCTGGTCACGCGGATCGTAGCCTGGCTCGTAACGACTCTCAGGTTCCTCTTAAAGAGCTACTGGTATTGGGGGTGTTGAGGCTGCTCTCATGATTCAGTCCACTAGCACGCAGGGAAGATGCTAGACATCTCCTCTGGTGTCTGCCAAACCCCAAACCACAGCCATCCGGTCCATGCTGACTCCTGTCCACCACACCATGGGGCAGGGTAGAACTGCCCCCCGTGAGCCTCTGAGACCGGAACTCTTCACAGGAGTAGAAAGCCCAGACTTTCCTTGGCGGTTTTGAACTGTCAACCTTGTGGATTCTATCCTGGAGATCCCACTGCACGAGCTGGGATCTTTGCATACACAAATCAAACTCACTGCCATCAAGGGGATTCTGCGACTTGGAGTGACCCCAGTGAACGGGCTAGAATTGTTCTAGAATTTCTATGCTCATCAAAGAAAGGGGAGGGAAAGAGGAGCTGACACCAAGGGCTCAAGTAGAAAGAAACTATTTAGGAAATGATGATGGCAACATCTGTATGGATGTACGTGGTGCCGTGGCTGTATGGATGGTTGTAAGAGCTGCAAGAGCCCCTGGTAAAATGATCTATAAAAATAAAATATTAAGGGTCGCTAATAAGGGGTGGAACAAAAAATAGCTCTGTGGATTTCTGCAGGAGTAGAAAGCCTCATTTGGCTTTCTGGTGTTTCGAACTGCTTACCTTGCAGCTAGCAGCCCAGTGTGTAACCTCCCAGCCACCAGAGCCCCTTGAGAGTGAGGCAGGACATGTCTCACAAGTCTCTGTTTCTCCTGCTCCATGGACAGCCGTGCTGAGTGTCCACTCTTTGTGTGCAATGTACTTGGTCCTCTGTGGTCTTTCGGGGTCACTGCCGAGGCTGTGGCTGCTCCCGATGAGCCCATGCGGTTGCCTGCTTTCCAAGTCCCCAAGCTCGCCGTGAATTCGCACGCGGTGCCATGCGCTGGATCGTATTTGCTCTGTGGGTCCTGTGGGGGGGGGGGTTTCTTTGCCGGGTTGCCATTGTTGGGTATTTCGCTCCAGACTTTACCACGGAACAGTTAAGCGTGTCGCTGTTTGGGATTCATGAAGAAGTCCTCCTCGGGAGATACTTTTGACGCTGCAGCCACGGTACGTTTTGCGTCTTATTTGTTGTACGGATTGCAGAGACATGGGTAAGGATGCCCTAAAATGATGACGAGCACGGTTGTAACCCTTTGCCGGCCGGTTCTCCGCAGAGCCAAGAGGGTCTCAGAAGACCGGCTGCTCGGAAAAGCCTGTACTGCTTCCAGGTGTGCAAACTGCACGTACTGATGTTTGTTTTCAGATCCGAACATACCTAAGGGTTGAAAAACGGTCATTTCCTTTTGTTTGCTTGTTGCGTGCTATACTTGCTCATTTGAAAAACAACACATTTCCTTGGGGGCTGGCGCAACTCTTATCACAATCCATCCGTCCACCCATGGTGTCAAGCACATCTGTCCACTTGTTGCCATCCTCATTCTCCAAACATTTGCTTTCTCCTTGAGCCCTTGACATCAGCCCCTCGTTTTTTCCCCTCCTGGGGATTTCCTTTTTCAAAAAAACCTAAGGAAATAAGTTGGCCCAGAAGCCCTAGTGGTGGCGTGTATGCACGTGCCCGCTAATGCAAAGACTGCCTGTG
>PVJH01004477.1:85000-91611 GCA_004026705.1 Nesogale talazaci
CCTGGCCCTTCATCCCTCCCTCGGGGGATGTTTCTTTCTCCAGAAAGAGCCCAGCCGGCCCTTGTTTGCATGAGTGTCCAGCCAACCCCGAACCACCGTAGGAAGAGGACACGTGGGATGTGTCCGCCTCCCCTGGCAGAGCCTGGCTCCACTCTGGGCATCCAGGACCTCACATTCCTCCTGCCGGATCTGCTGGGCCAGGGGGTCCTGTCTGCATGAGATTCCTTAGCTTCAGTGGGGTCTCTCTGACCCCCACCTCTATGCCTGGCACCACCATGTCAGTGTCAGGGTCATCTAGAGAAAAGAAGCAAATGTGTGTGTGTGTGTGTGTGTGTGTGTGTGTGAATCTCTCTCAGAAGGCGTGCCACTGAGGCTGAGGAGACATCATTTGCTGTGCTTTGGGCATGTCGTCAGGAAGGGCCAGTCCCTGGAGAAGGATGCTGTGACTGGTGGAATAGAGAGGTGGAGAAAAAGAGGAAGGTCCTCGCCGAGGCGGATGGACACACCAATGGGTACAAGCAGAACAAGTGTGAGGACGGTGTGAGGAACAAGTGGTTCCCTGAGGTCCCTGTGCGTCAGAGGCCGTCCATTGCGTGTTCACTGCCATCAAGTCCATTCTGGCTCGTAATGACCATAGGAGACTTCACAGTATGCTCCTGTGATTTCTGAGACTAAATCTTGACAGGAGGAGAAAGTCTCATCTTTCTCCCCATGGAGCCGCTGGCGGTTTCAGAAGACCGACCTTCTCTTGGGGAGCTCCCTGCGTGCTCTGGAAAGACGTGGCCATCTGGGTCTGTCGAGATCACGGCCCAGAACACCCTCTGGGTCTCTGATCTTTTCTAAGGCGGCCGTGAACGGAAAAGAACCCCATGGTGATAGATGGGCTTGACGGTCTGTCTCAGGTGGGAACGGATAGAGAGTCATTCGAGGGTGTGACATTTCACTCTGAATAAAGGGCTTGCTCCATACCTCTACCGGTTGGCATCACCAAGTTCATGTTCTGCATCCTGGTGAGGTGAGAGGTCTCTGGGGTCTTCAACCCTTGTGAGGGGCATGGAAGACAGAGCTGCTGGTCTTCCTTCATCAGGAACCAAAGAAAGAAGGACACTGATGCCTCAGAGGAGAAACGAGTCCAGTGTTTGATGTCTGGTAGCCCTGTCCACCTGTCCCTTATCTGTCAGTGCCTCTCCTCCTTTTGTCTAGAGACACTGCTATGACTGCTTTTAACTCTGTGGGACAGGGTAGACTGCCCTGTGAGTTTCTGAGTCTGTAACTATTTCCAGAAAACCCCGTCTTTCTCTCCTGGAGTGGTTGGTGGTTTAGACCTTGAGGATCACTGCCCAACTCGCAACCACGACTCCACCGGGGCTCCCGTGGTGGGTGTCCCGAGACTGTGACTCTTTACGGAACCAGAAAGTCTTCCAACGGCTGACCTTGCAGGCACCAGGTCTCCATCTAAATTGTCTGTAATTCATCAAACTTTTGTTGCAGGGTGCCTTTCCACAGAGATATGAAAGCCGGGCCCTGTGGATGAGAAGACTGATGATGTCCTTGGGGGTGAGAGCGATCCCAGCTGCCTACTCAGCCATGTCCACCCTGGGATGAAGAGCCTTGTTGGAGTAGTGGTGATGGGGTAGACTGTCATGCAAAGGTTGGCAGTTCAAAGCTACCAGTTGCTCCAAGGAAGAAAGAGAGGGTTTTCTACCCCTGCAAAGAGCTGCGTAGTCTCAGAGACCCACGGGAGTAACTGTGTCTCAGGTCACTGAGAGTGGGCAGTGAGTTTGTAAGTTGAGTCTGGAATGAGAGTCTGTATAGCTCTGGTCCAGTTGAGCCCAGGAGGGACATAAAGCTTTGTTCTCCTCTAACTCTGGGGCCAATTTCTGCTATGTTATGTCCAGCCCATCTCTGGCGAGTTGGTGATTTTTAATTAACACCATCTTAACTGCAGCTCTTACAATCAGAGGGCCCTCTTGCCAAATCCCAGAAATGCTCTTCTGTGGCAAACATCTCGCCGGGTTCTCTCCCACGAAAGCATCCGCCCTCCTTCCCTGGGAAATCATGAAGGTCTGTGTGTTTCAAAGTTAACTCGAAGTGGTACATGTCACGCTGGTTGGCTTCTGATCACAAGGTTGTGGGCTTGAATCTACCCCGAGGTGCATCGCAGGCACGTTCTGGTGGTTGGATTCTGAAAGAAACATGCCTCTGGAAAGCCTTTGGAAGACCAGGGATGCACAGTCTTGCTCTCATGTGGAATGCATTGGAAAGTGATTGAGGCAGACGCAGTCAGACTAAAATTGAACACCTTATCGTCTCATCTCCTCTTGACCCATTTTAGATGTGTTCTCATTTTTGATATTTTCTGAATTCTTCTTGATCAAGGTTTCTCTGTTTGACTTTGTTCTTGTTGGTCTTTTTTTGTTTTGCTTTGTTATGTGTTTCCCTGTATGTGAAATTGAGGATAGGAGATCTAGGGAGACAGTAACTGGATTAAAGATTCAGGAGAGGTTGGGCTCAAATGGGGAGATTATAAGAATATTGAGTGCAGGAATAATGAGAATGTTCTAAAATTGGTTCTGGTGAAGATTGTACAATTCTTCCAAATGGAACTGAACAATTAAATTGCATGATTGATGAATTTTATGTCAATGAAACAGATCTTTAAAACACCATGGAGACCAGCTATATCTAACACACATGGAGGTTTCCATACACACGATGACCACTGGTCACTCTGCAACCAGGTAGCACATGGCCTGGAGGGGTTCTTCAATGGGGGTGAGCCCACTGTGCAGACAGTGGAAAGTGGCTGGATTAGATAGTGGACAGTTGACCACTATGGCTACCTAACCCCAACTGGGACATAACCCTGACCTTATGCCTAACCCTAACGCTGACCCCAACTCTAACCCTGTGTCTAACAATAATTCTAACCTTACCCTGTGCTTAATCTGAACCCTAATGCTATACTTAACACTAACCCTCATGCTGACCCTATGCCTAACCCTAACCTTGACCCCAACCTTAGCCGTGACCCTAACCGTAGTCCTATGCCTAACCCTATGTCTTTCCCGAACTCAGAGCCCATGTGTAACCCTCATCCTTACTCCAACCCTAACCTTAACCCTATGCCTAACACTAACCCAGTCTCTAACATTGGCTTTCCCCATGCTCCTTACAAATGCTTCCTGGGATCCACTTGCAATAAACTGCTTGTGAACCCATCTTTCTTTCTCTTAAAGAGAGCTTTGTTTGTGTCCAGTTCTTTCACTCCAGTAGGCTTCTGGAGACACCCACACTCAGTGTCCCCAGCAGAGACAAGACCACACCTGGTCCAGCCACTGCCTGGGTGCAAAGGTAGGGGAGGCATACTGGCCGGTGCTGATGGTGCACTTGCGGGACTCTGAGAGCGAGTGTCTTCTAAGTGCTCTCACCCCAGGGGCCTGGCTTGCCTCTCTGTAGAATTACCTTAGCTAACTGAGCTCTGACTTTCCGTCTGCCCCCTACTTGGACTTGCTCCTGTCTTTCTTTGCTCTAGGTCTTTATTCTGAGACTGGTAGACTTCCCCCATTCCTCTGGGATGCATGCCAGGTTTCTTACAGCACATGAGACTGGAGGGGAAGGGAACAAATCTTGCAACTCTGGTTCTGTAGCATAGCTAGGTTTCAATCACATGACCTCTCCATGAAGCAACCTATGTCTAGAGTAATGTGACTCATGAGTATGGTACAGCCACCGTCGCATGTCCCAATGAGAGGGAAGCAGGGGAGACCCCCATGATCTCGAATCTCACTATGTTCATCTGCAGTGAGAGAAGAGTCCACTAAAAGAAGGGGTGGGCTTCTCTTATCTTATTATGATAAGACAGCACCCTGGGCAGTCAAGATCAGTGACTTTGACAGTTGACCATGCTCCCTTATGCATTTCACAGCTGAAACACAGAGACCTGAGGTGGCTACCTTGTCAGACCTCTACAACTCACACACAGCAGAGCCAACTTGACTCCCAAATCTAAAGCGTTGACGTTGTTACACAGAAATGAGCCTGCTGTGCTCCCATCATACCAAGACTCAGGGGTCAATGGGCTCTAAGGATTTTCAGCCCCTTTCAGTCACATCACTGGCTCATCAGCTGTTTACTTTGCTGCTGCATTGGCGGGGGAAGGTGAAGAAGGCGTCTCTCAGAATGAAAGTAAATGAGATTTCTGTGAATTCACATGTGCTCTTTCCTGATAACCAAGCCTATTTTCAGAGTTTGACAATGAAACGCCTTTCTTGAAAAAATTCTTAATAAATGCTGGATATCGAACCTGCTGAAGGCAGAGAGCAAAGCCCAGATTTCCATTTACGACGAAGAGGGAGATTTTCTTCCTCCTGTGCCAGTTCACCTCCATCTGGAGTTTAATAATAGCTACATAGGCTTCATCTGCATGGGCCAGGGAAGGCAGCATTTACTTGGTTCACAAAACAGAACAGAGTTGTGCTCCACGGCCTGGAGGTAAACGGCACCTCTTCCCGCTTGTGTGTTTTGTAAGGGAATTTGGATATCATCAAGGAACTGCTACAACTCAGAGGAGGCTTAGAAATGGAGCCACTGTCAAGCTTAGCTTTTTCAAAAGATAGATGATCGTCATATTTCTATGGCATTGATGCCTAGAAATACAAGTTCTGAGAACCACACCAGAAGCCAAAAAAGAATACGAGTACAGGCAGAAATGTAAGTAACGATTTCAAGAGAAGACGGCAGGATAGACTCAATAAAAAAAAAAAAGACACGAGGATACGCACTAACAGGTCTGTAGTCTGCCGGGAAGGAGGACAAGAGCTGGGGACCCGAATTATCAATGTCATAATAGTCAAAGTAATATGCTTCCATGTGGTGTCCACTTTGTGACAGCTTCAAAGAAATGCTTCCGCTTGCCCAAAGTCATTGAATTCTCAATAGTCACAGGGGAAGGGAAATAAAGGTTCAGCGCATGTCTTCAATGGTCTTTCATTCAAGTTCAGCCACCATCTGTGTGATTAGAGGCGAACTTCTTAACCTCTCTGGGCCACAACCCCTTTTCTCGGAGATCCAGGGCAGAGACTCCTTGGTGCATACATTATGCTCAAATCGCTATCTGGCTAGGGAAGACAAGCGCACGAGGCAGACTGCGAGCAGCCCAGCTGAGGCGTAAAAAGATGTGAAATGAGATTTATGTGACTGCCCGAGACGCAGTGCATGCAGCGTTCCTTCCAATCTGGTTAAGAGACAGTTCGCCCAATATTTCTTTTCAGAGAAATGCAACAGACTCCAAAGTCCACGAGCTAGCTTTCCCAATGCCCAGGATCCAACCGCAAACTACTCTACCTATTCAGGAAAAAAAATGTGCCTTCTCATTTTCCAAGCAAAGAAGCACCCAATCTCAAGATGACCCAGGTGCTTGAAACAGCTTCCAGGACTTGAAAATGACTAGCATGACCGTGCTACGTGACATAAGACTCTGTGAATGAAACAGGAAAATCTAAGTGGAGACAGTGAAACTTTTTTTAAAAATCAAGAGCTTCCCCCCTAGACACATCATAGTTGGACGGCTAAAAACAAACAAAAAACCAGAAATCCCAAAGAGTAACAAAAAAACACTTGAAAGGAGACAGACAAACATGTATACAGTACCAGTGGAGCAATAATAATTCTAACAAATGGTCTATTCTCATAAGCTATGGAAGTCAGGCAACAATAGTACAAGTTCCTTAACATAGGTAGGATGAGGGTTGTATGATCATAGATGCAGGATGAGGGAGGGGAGAATATGCCCTCTATCATACAGCACTAATTTCTAGAAGCTATAGGAAATCTCAACACCTCAACAGAAAGACAAACAACCCAATTCATGCATATGAATAGGACATGAACAGAAAACTTTATACCAAAGAAGACATTCAAGCATCCAATGTCCACGTGAGCAAATGCTTCCAGTAACTGGTCATTAGGGAGATGTGAATCATAACAGCAATGAAATCTCATCTCACCCCAGAGATAGCAGCAATGCTTTTTTAAAGTAGAAAACAACAAAGTCTGGCCAGAAGTATAGAGAGACAGAATCCTCCTGCACAGCTGGTGAGACTATAAAATGGTCCCGCTATTGTGGGGGAATTGTCTAGCACTTCCTTAAAATTTTAGAAACAGTCATACTGTATGAATCCAACAATCTCACTATTAGACACATGCCCTAGAGAAATACAAGCTGTGACATGAAAAGATATATGAACACCCATGCTCATCACAGGATTAATCAAAGAGCAAGAATATGAAAACCACCTACTACAGGTCCATCAATGTGTGACGACAAAGAAGGTACACAATAAAAAGCTTACACCTGGGAAGAAATGGTCTTTGAGCATCACCAGGTGTGGTATGGGGAGAAGGTAAATGTATGGAGAGCATCTGACCCCTTGTTTGTCTGACTCTGGGCATGTTCACTTTCCGTCCGCATGCCGCTGTCCCTGAACTTATAGGTTTGTACTAGGTTCATACCGACTGAGCTGGCATCTTGATGGTGATGATAATTCCAAGGGAAATGATTGCCTGGGGATATTGTGTAAGGATCTGACACGCCTTATAAACATGGGCAG
>PVJH01004477.1:91711-124953 GCA_004026705.1 Nesogale talazaci
GGAAGACGGAAGAAGAAACCAGGCATTTGAATTGTGGTGCTGGTGAAGAAGACTGGTAGAGTACCAGAAACTGCCAAGAGAACACACAACCCTGTCTTGGAAGAAGTACAGTCAGTGTGCTTGGTACATAGCAGGTCAGGGAACAGAGTCCTTGGCAAGGTGGACTGGCTTCAAGGCTGCATCGATGGGTTCAAACCTATGGAGAATGGTGAAGATGGTCCAGGGTAGGGTCGTGTTTCTTTCTGTGGTATACAGGGCTGCAACGAGTAGAACTGACTTAGCATCATCGAGCAGCAACGGATGGCGTTTCTGATGATTGTTGACAGTCCGAGGTCACCTACTGGGTTCAAGAAGCCTCACACAGGCAACAGTGCATTGGTTTGGATATGGCCTCCTTTCTCTTTGCTTTTTACCAGGTCTCTCGTCTCATCTCTTTGGAGAAGTTTACACATATGCTCTTGTTCCACACACGACACCTGGTGGCTTTAACACCACCTGCCTTTTCAACCAGTTCTCTGGCTCTCAGGAAGCTCCCAGCCTTGGCAGGAAGAGAAAGTCTAACCGAGCACCTGGCTCAGCTCAAGGTCCTGGGGCTGCCTATTAAAAATGCAAATGTCCAAGAAGAAGAGGCTTGGATGTTGACTTTTGAAAATTAGTCACTCGGAGTCCTTGTTTGACACAGCGCTGGAATGGAAGGCTTGTGTCTGGGAGCCCCCTGATCTGGGGAGGTTGGTGTGTGGGGTGACGTCAGTCTGGGACTGACTTGACAGCTGTTCACCATATTTCTGATCCACATTTCAAACTGGGTTCAAACGGCGCCAAGCAGACAAGAGTTAACTCCCGCTGTTGTTCATTGCCATGGAGTCCGTTCTGTCTCGTGGTAACCGTAGGAGGACAATGAACCATTGCCATTCAGAATTGGTGACAGATTTTGAGTGAGACCTTGAGGAGGCACGCAGGTCTATGCAGGCCGCGTGGACCTCCGGTTAAAGCAGAGTGGTGTGGGAAGGCAAGAACGATTAGGCTTTGCAAAACGTGGTGCCTAGGAAACAATATTCTACTCTGGGAGTTCACTCCTCTCATCTTATATCTAGAGTGGCTGGCATCTGGCTCATCATAAAATCACATGGGCCAAGGGGGAAACAGAAAAATCACATCAGAATAGAACCCAGGCCCGGGAGGAGGTTCTACCAAGAAGAGCTGACTATTGAACATCACACCATCCAAAAGAGGTCTCGGTCAGATGAGACGCCATCCTCTTTAGCTTTGCATCTCAGCAGCAAGCAACTGATGTTTCATGTATCGGACAATCCCACCAAAAGCAGTTCTGTGATCCCACTCAGGTTTTTCTCCTCCTCTCCTCTTCTGGAAGAGCTTGCCTACCGATGAGATGGTGAAAATGGAACACACTCAATTTCCCCGTCTTCTCAGAAGCGATCTCTGATGGCTCCTCCTGGGTCAGGGTAGGGGCAGAGCCCAATTTAGCAATTGGGTGGTCATAGACTAATGACACCACTTTAGTGTCAAAAGTCTTTTTGTGTTAGAGGGAGAGACTGAGTAGTCTAAGCTTCTTTGGCCCTTCACCTTCTGCCAGAGCTGGACCTTTTGTCTGGTTCCTCAATCTGCTGTGTGGTCCACCAATCCCTGGGGCCATCAGGGGATTACCAATGGTGGATTCAATCATCTGACTCCAGACCTCTGCACCCATCAGCCTGTGCCCCTCACTGTCTCTGCGTTGTCACCTGCTTTCTATTCATCTGTCCTCATGTGTCAGGAGAGCCCTAACTTGCACCAGACCAGACTGACCCTATTTCTACAATTGTGGGAGCCATTTCTTGATATAAATTGCCTTCAATAGACAACACACACCAGTATCACCTGTTTTGCTTCCTTAGAGAATGGTCGGTTGCATGCCATCTCCTCACACAACCGATGCTCCCTCCGTGGCTTCGTCAGAAAACAGTATTGCATCTCCAAAGCTTCCTTCTTGTTTGCTCTTGGTTATAAGTTATGACCAGTGGTTGTGTGATAGTGAACTATTCTTAGCTAAGAAACCTGGCCACCCTCTGTTGCATTGAGGTGGCGTATGTGTTGCTATGATGGGGGAATGATAGCACTTGTGTTTCAAGTATCGGAAGATGAGCTCCTTAGGTTGGAAACCACTCGAGACACTGTGGACCCAAAGAAACATGGTCATGACCAATGACCCCAAAATGCTGACAACCATGAAGATGACGTAGGACCCAGTGCTGTGTCATTGTTGTCCGTGAGATGGTCATGAGTCACAACTGACTGAATGGCAAGGAACAACAAGAACAGCTCATCCTGAAGAGGAAGGTGGTGGGGGGGGGGGCGGTGGGGGATCAGTAGAAAGAACCTGAATCTGCGAAGACATCATCATCATCGAGATGCTGCTGAAGTAATTTTGGAGATGCCCTTGATTTCAGGAAAGACTTGATTTTTTTGACACCTTCAAAATAAGTTACAAAAAAAAAAATTCCAAAAAAGCACATCCTCATCACCTTCGCCACAACCGCCCAGTTCCAAGCCTCGATCACCTCCTCCGAATTGACATCTAGATGTCAGTCTGGTCTCCCTGCTTCTGCCTCGGGCTCCTCGTAATCTATTGAATGTATGGTGAAAAGAGTGATCTTTGACCATCTCAGGTTGTGCTGCTTCTCCATGCAGGGCACACAGGGTCTTCCATTCTATCTCAGCCAAATGACTAAACTCCTTCCCATGGTCCAAGACACCCTCCACCGTCTGACCCTTCATATCCTCATTGATCTCACCTTCCACACTGTGTTAGTCCAGGCAGACTAGAAAAACAAATCCAGGGAGACACGTAGATGTATAAGAAAGAAGTTTATATACAAGAGCAATTGAGTATTGAGAAAACATCGCAGCCCAGTCCAGATCAGGTCCATAAATCCAATAATAGCCCATATGTCTGATACCGATCTATAAATTCCTCTTCAGACTCATGAAACACATGCAATGATGCCACATGCAGGAAGATCACAGGCCAGTGAGTGGTAAGTCTTGTGGATCCAGTGGTGTTAAAAGCCTCTCAGTGCTTCTCCAGCTCAAAGCACTAATGACAAACCATGTGTCTTGTCAGCTACAATGACTCCCAGGCCAGGGAGTGAGCAGAGAGAGAATGTCTCCCGCCACCAAGGAGGAATACAGGAATTCCCAGAATCCTCAGGAGAAGGCCATGCCCACACAGAGGTGTCATTGGTTATGATCTGATTGACAGACTAGACCCCACCCCTTCACTCT
Organism: Nesogale talazaci; assembly: GCA_004026705.1. NCBI lineage: Eukaryota > Metazoa > Chordata > Mammalia > Afrosoricida > Tenrecidae > Nesogale > Nesogale talazaci. The sequence goes on from PVJH01004477.1 coordinate 94,994, forward strand.
CAATCCTCTCAAATTGACAGACGATTATCTAAACACCACACACACTTTCCCCTCTTCTCATCCCAGCCAACTCAGAGTCTCTCTCCAAGATTCCGAGCATCCCCTTGATGAACTGGCATTTGTTCCACCTGGAAGCTGGCATGTCTTCCTCCCTCACTTCCTCGAGTCTCTGCTCACCTGCCATCTCATCCTGGAGTGAGCCCCGTCTCTGAGAGCATGGTCTGTGAGAACAGAATGGAGCTGAGCTCTCTACGATGGCAGCTACTTCCCATCTGCATGTAACTCCTCAGCACTTTGAATATGGCCAGGGCAACTGAGGGACTGAGCGTATGTGATTTCACTCAAGATTAATCAGCTTTCATTTAAATTGTGATGGCTGTTAGCTGCCTGTGTGCGGGTTCTGACTCATCATGATCTTACGTGACACTGAGGGAGGCAGGCCTGATCCTGCGTCACCCACAAGTCTTAGCCCATGATCACAATGGCAGTGTCCATCTGTCTCATGGGACATTTCCTACATAGCAGTTGACCTTCCACTGCACTCCGTATAATGTCCTTTTCTCAGGGTGACGTTTCACCATCCTGGCTTCTAAGTAGCATTGGGGCTTTCTCTCCTCCACAGTCGGTTCATTTGTTTCTATCACAGGATCATCAAAGTTCTTCAATACCAAGACCTAAAGGTGTTCCATCTTCAACCTTCCTTTAAGTTATCTAACTTGATCATGCACGTGAAGTGACTGAAAGAAACCCAAGGCTTGGACCAGACACATGTCGGTCGTCCGCATGGCATCTTGGCCTTTGAACACTTTTAAGAGGCCTTTGCTTTTGCAGTACATTTTCCCAGTTGAAGACATCATTTGGTTTGACGGGTGCTTCCATGGGTGAGATTGTTCATCTACCCAGAATGAAATAATCAGCACAGGGCTGTCTTAACTGGGTTGTTAATAGTCTGTTCTATGGAAAAGCTCCTTCTCTTTCTGCCTCTACCCTTATGCCCAAACTGTGTAGGCCCATACCATTTGTGTGAGTCTGGGTAGACTAGAGAAACAAATTGAGAGATGCCATAGGTGTATAACAAAGAGCTTTATGCTGAGCCCTGGTGGCGTAGTGGTTGTGTGCGGCACTGCGGCCCACTGGGTTGGAGGTTCAAATCCAGCAGCAGCAAAGTTGGGCCTCCTACTCCCACCACCAGAGGGCAGTGATGCCCCAAAAACAAAAAACAAAGAGCTTTATATATAAGAGCAGTTGAAAATTGAGAAAACATCCCAGCCAGCCTAGTCCAGATCAAGCCCATCAGTCCAATATTAGCTCCTATGTCTGTAAAGTCTGTAAAGTCCTCTTCAGACTCCTAAAACACAGGCAATGACACCGAGTGCAGGAAAATCACAGACCAGTGGGTGGGACGTCTTGTGGATCCAGGGTTAGAAACATCTCAGTGCTGCCGTGGGTCTCCATATGACTCCTCCAGTTCCGGGATGCTAGCATACCTCCATGTGTCTTGTCGACAGGAACGTCTCGCAGGGAGTGTGCGTGTACCACTTCTGGCGAGCTATTTGTCAACTAGGCTCCTTCAAATGAGGTCATCAAGCTGAGACCTGACTGACAGGCTAAACTCCACCCCTTACTTCTTAAGCCTCAAATCGACAAAAAATTATGTAACTACCATACCTTATTATCGTTTTAATACATGATTACTGTCTAAGGCACCACACATGTGTATGCTGCTCTATGATTTCTCTCCTTCACGGAATGTCAGCCCTGAGTTGCTTATTACTTGATCAATAGGGTCTAGAATCATATTTGACTCCAGATAGGGATTCAATTAATATTTATGATTGAATTAATATAAGAACAGAGGAAAGGAAAAATTATGGATGAAAGTAACACAGGGAGCAGGGAAGGAAACAAACTCACACGGAAGAAGCACACCAGCCTGTGTCATCATGAAGTGTCGATAGGATCAGGTATTAGGCATCGAAGACCCAGAATAAAAAAAGTCATATCAATGTGAATGAGGGAGAGCACAGAGTGGAAACGCAAAGCCAATGTGTAGACAATTGGACATCCTCTTACAGAAGGGCCATAAGGGAGAGACAAGTCAGTTAATGTGCAGTATAACACCAATGACACATAGACTCTTCTCCAGTTCTTTAATGCTTCCCTCCCCCAGTTATCATGATCCCAGTTCTACCTTACAAATCCTGCTAGATGAGATTGTGCACACTGGTACAGATGAGAACTCTGGACATATGGAATCCAGGACAGATAAGCCCTCAGGATCAGTAGTGGGAATAGTGACATGATGAGGGGAAGGGGAGAGTGGGAGGAGGAGCAGGGGGGAGAAAGGGAGAACCAATCATAATGATGGATATATAACCGTCACCCAAGGGGGACAAATAACAGAAATGTGGGTGAAGGGAGACAGTGCACAGTGTGGAAATAACAATAATAATATATAATCGACCAAGGATTCACAAGGATGCGAGGGTGGACGAGGGAGGGGAAAATGAGAAGCTGATACCAAGGACTTGAGTAGAAAGAAAATGTCTTGAGAATGAGGATAACAACATATGCACAAGTGTGCTTGATAACAACTGATGTATGGATCGTTATAAGAGCTGTAAGACCTCCCCCTGCCCCAGTAAAAGGATTAATAAAAAAGAAAAGAAATGGAAGTCAGAAGGAAAGGTGTAAAAGAGTGAGGAGGAAGAGAGAAGAGAAAATGAAGCCCATCCCACTTCTTAGGTAGTACTTTGACTACACAATGGTCTGCTCAAGAATATTGCTCTGGCTTACCTATGGTTGCATGGACAGGAAGTGTGAGAGCTGGCCAATGAATCATCACCTGTCCCACAACGTGGAACTTCCTACTTCAATAACCTCACAGGCCTGATTCTTTCCTCTGGTGTTAGGGATATATCCAGAGTGTAGGGGTGCCGAAGTAGGTCTTGGCACCCTGGTCATGGAAGTGGGTCTTGGCGCCCTGGTCATGGAAGAGTCCTGAATTCATTTCTCAGCTCTGAGACAACATGCCTTTGGAGTCACATACACTCCGAATTACGGAGATAAAACAGTCATGCTACGAGTCACTTACGAACCTATGAAGATGCATGGATGCCGATTGTGGGCATGACATGAATAGCCAAGAGGGTGGCTTTGGTGAACAGGCATTGATGCCCTCACTGTGTGGGAGGCTCAGCGTCTGCACTCGGGACACGGACTTTAGGCGAGGGCTCTTGAGGAAAGCTCTGCCACACCGTCACTGGCATTTTCAGATCTTGCCCTTTTTGTGCTTATCTGCTCCATCCTTCATCTGATCCTTTCATATCTCAAGGACAAAAAAGGCGGATGATGTTTACAACACTCCCTGCACTCAAAGACCCCGGGTGGGGCAGAGAGTGAAACACAGGCTACTAGCTGGACATGTGGCTGCTTGAGCTCTCTAGAGGTGCGTCAGAATACAAGCCTAGCAATTGACTTCCAGAAGGCCAGTCTTGAAAACCCTGCTCTGCACAGACGGTTGCCACGAGTGGGCATCAACTTGAGGGCGACTAACAGCTGAGGACAATAGGCAGCGTCACGCTCCATGGAGAACAGATCGACCTCGTCCAGGATTTTGTTGTACGTGGATCAATCACCAATGCTCCAGAAGCATCAGTTGAGAGATCAAATGATGCTCTGCAATGGGTTAATCTATGGCACAAAGCCTCCGTAGAGTGTTTGAAGAGTAAGGATGTCACCTGGAGGACCCAAGCCATGATCTTTTCAATAGCTTCACACACATGTGAAAGTTGGACATTGACTAAGGGAGATGGGAGGAGGATGAAGCCATTTGAAGTTGGTGGTGGCAAAGAGTACTGATTGAGCCATGGACTGCCAGAAAAACCAACAAATCGGTCTCAGAAGAGGTTCAGCCAGAATGTTCCTGAGAAACCTGGTTGGCTTTGTCATCCGTACTTTTGACATGTGGCCAGGAGGAAGCGGTGCCTGGAGAAGGACATCGTGCTTGGTACGGTAGAGGGGCAGGGGAAGGAGAAACATACCCTTAAAGAAATGAGTTGACCCAGTGGCTGCCCCAGTGGCGCCAACCTAACAACTGTGAGGACTGGGCAGTGTTATTTTTTTCTGTTGTACATGTTCTTACTGTGAGTTGAACTGACTAGGGGAGCATCAAACCACAAACAGAATGGAGTGGCCTCACAATCAGAACCAAGGAGACCCTATCTCCAAATGAATGACACCTATGGTGGCCATGTATTTGTGATGTCGATTTCATGATTGGGATGTAAGGGTGGAGTCTAGCCTGTTACTCTGGAGATAGCCAATAAGTTGCTGGTGAGGCCTTTGTGTGGACATGGATGTGTGTCATGTCCTGTGTGTCATGTCCTGACAAGACAAGATGGCAGCGTCCAAGGAACTGGAGGAACAGGAGGAGAAGCCACATGGCCTTGCCCCAATGGAGCCAGACCTCTGAAGATGGAGAAGCCACGTGGAGACCCCTGCCAGCACTGAGTTGCTTCTACCACCACTGGATGCTGCTGATGGACCCTGAGCCCTGGAAGCAAGGAGTCATGGGGAGACCCCTGCCAGCACCCAAATTCTTCAACTGCACATGCTTCATGAGTCAGAAGGTGTGTTAGTCCGGGTCGACTAGAGAAACAATTCATAGACACACATATGGATATAAGGATACGGTTTATATACAAGAGGAATAGGATATTCAGAAAGCATCTCAACCCAGTCCAGTTTAAAGTCATAAGTCCAATATTAGCCCATATGCCCAATACCAGTCTATAAAGTCTCCTTCCGACTCACAAAATCACAGGCCAGTGGGTGCAGAGTCCCAGCGCTGGCAGCTTCAGAGGTCTGGTTCCAACATGGTAAGGCCGTGTGGCTTCTCTTCTGGCTCCTCCAGCTCCTGGGACGCTGCCATCTTATCTTGTCTGTAGTTCTTTGTCTCTGAGACTAACTCCCAACAACTGGGGAGATAGTTTCTCATCTCCCGAGGGAAATATCGTGAGATTTACCAGAAGTCTCAGGAGAAAACCATGCCCACACGGAGGCCTCATTGGCTACTCAATGGCTTTCTCTAGATTAACAGACTAACTCCACCCCTACAACTCAATCATGAAATTAACATAAGCACATGACTGCCACAGAAGGAGACTTTATAGACTGGTATTGGATATATGGGCTAAGGTTGGATTTATGACCTTGGACTGGACTGGGTTGGGGTGCTTTCTGAATGTTCCATTCCTCTTGAATATAAACCTTTCCCTTATACCCATATATGTGTGTCTATGAATTTGTTTCTCTAGTCTACCTGGACTAGCACAACACCCACCAATACAAATTATGATGGCAACACTTATTGTGTGTGTGTGTGTGTGTGAGTGTGTGTGTGTGTGTGTGTGTGTGGTGGGGGGGGGACGGCATTGGCACAATTCAATCTGTAACAGTGCTGAAAGCAATTATTGTTGTGAACCTTTCTGAGTCGGCCTCCACAGACAGGGATGGGTTGGAGGGAACTCTGTATTTCCATTCTAACATTGCCTGCCCCTTTCTCACCTTTTCTAGCCTTCCTGGGGAAATAGCTGAGGATCAAAACAACAGATACCCATGTGGCTGGAGAGGGCTGCTTCAGACTCTCCGATCCACATGGGAGTTCCCCTCTTCCCCCTTCCCCATGCCAATCCTCAAGGAAGCAATGGAATTAGCAATCTTGAAATAATTACCACTGTAATTCACCTCAACCAGGGCTGCCGGAGTAATTTAATTTTCGGAATAAAATTAGAGCGTAGCCATAGGAAACGACTCCGACTTCCTTTCTCATTTCAGACTTGGCAAATACAAGGCTTTCTCTCAGACAGAAAGTTCCCAGTGCCTGGCAGCCAACACACAAACAGACACACACACACACACACACACACACAGTGATTCTGGATGTTCCTATTCTGTTGATGAGAATTCAAACAAACAAACATCATTCTTACCTTGCCAAAACTCCCTTTGCCGATGGCCCGCAGAATCTGAAAATGGTCAAAGTTGACTGCAAAAAGAAAAAAGGAAATCAGTCAGAAGTGCCAGACTCTTACCTACCCATCCACCGACTTGCTCTGTACAGCGTCTGCTTTAAATCACACTCCCTTGGCCTTCGCCGTCCTCTGCCAGGGCATGGATCTGCAAGGGTGCTCAGCAGCCTATTCTGTCTCCTCCCGAGTGCACGCACACTGGGCCGTTGAAAAGTCTTCGTTGGAATTCAGCCATGTTTCGGGGCACAAAGACCAGCTGTGCATCGACATGCAAGCAATGAGCGATCTGAGCAGGAAATGGAGAAGGCGATTCCTTTTGCCATGGCATAAGAGAGGGAGACATGCCGTCAAACAAGGAGATGAAAGACTTGTACACCCAAACTACAGACCACCACCGAGAAGACCACCTGGAGACATGACGTCCCTCCCTAAACCATAGCCCTACGGGGGTGGGGGCCATACTGGAGACACAGTGCAGGAATTGTGCACAATCTGACCCCATCACACCGGGGCCACACACGAAGGGCATGCGACAGAGTGGCAAGGGGAGCAAAGTGATGAAATCCCTGGGGAATACCAAAAATGGACGTTGGGGACAGAGTGTGGCACCCCATGAGACTGGACTGGAAAACACTAGGAAAGGCCAACAGATCTTGAGCTTTGTGTAGGCCTTACATTTTTGTCCCTGGTCTTCTTTCTGTTATTGCTATTTTGTTTTGTGGCTGTTGTTATTGTTTTGTTGGTCTTAACTTTCTTTGTTGTTGTGTTTGGCTTTGCCGGCGTCTTGCACTTACTGATTTATCTGCACGTATATCTAGATATGATAGGCGGTTTAAATAATTCAGAGATGAAAAGAATGGGACCAATGGTTCGGGGGGGGGCGGTAATGGGAGAAGGGGAGGTGGGAGAAAGGGAGGGAGTGAGGAACCTACATAGGGAAGGGGACTAGAACCAATGGAGAGAAGGGCATAGGATGCCTAATCAAAGATGATGCAGCAGTGAAGAATTGCTAAACCCAAATGAAGGCTGAACATGATGGTGGGACAAAAGAAAAGTAAATGTATTTCATTGGAAATAGCGGAAAGCACTGGGAGGCAAAGGACATTGATAGAGGTCTAAATGCAGGCATATATATATCAAGAGCGGAATAGAACTATATGTATATATGTGTACATATATATACATATGCATATATTAAGAATTAAAATTGCAGATGGACATTGGGCCTTGAATCAAGTATTCCCTCAACACAATAGCATTTTGTTCAAACAATCTGGCATTCTGTGATGCTCACCTACCCAACATGATCGCTGAACACAAAATGGGTGCATAAGTAAATGTGGTGAAGAAAGCTGATGGTGCCCAGCTATTGAAAAGTATAGCATCTGGGGTCTTAAAGGCTTGAAGATAAACAAGCAGCCATCTAGCTCAGAAGCAACAGAGCCCACATGGAAGAAGCCCACCAGCCTGTGTGATCATAAGGTGGCAATGAAATCAGGTACCAGGCATCCTAGATCCAGAACAAAATCATACCCAAGGGGAGAATCATGGAGTGGAGATCCAATGCCCATCTGTAGACAATTGTACACCTCCCTACAGAGGGGTCGCAGGGAAAAAAAATGAACCAGTCAGAGTTCAGTATAGCACCAATGAAACACACAACTTTCCTCTAAATCTTTGGTACTTCCTTTCTCCCACTATCATGACCTCAATTCTACCTTGCAAATAGGATTAGACTAGAACATGCACACTGCTAGAGATAAGAGCCTGCAACACAGGGAATCCAGAATAGACAAACCTCCCAGGACCAACAATGAAAGTAGAGATACCAGGAGGATGGAGTCGGGGGCAGATAAATCACAAGGATCAACCTATAACCCCCTCTTAGGGGGATGAACAATGGAAAAGTGGATGAGGGGTGACAGAGGATGATGTAAGATATGAAAATAATATATTATAACTGATCAAGAGTTTGTGAGGGAGGGCGGGCGGGGTAAGGAGAGGGAAGAAATGAGAAGCTGATTTTAGGGGCTCAAGTGGGAAGCGAATGTTTTAAAAATGATGAAGGCGGCATATTTGCAAAAGTGCTTGACACACTGGATGAATGCACGGATTGTGATAAGAGAATGTAAGAACCCCCAATAATAGTATTAAAAAACAGAACAAAAAAACGCCCACCACAGCCCACCCCTGAAGAACATAAAGGATGCTTAAATAAATGGAAAGGCATGGGATGGGACATTTGGTATGTTAGCATGTCAATTCTACACCAACGGATCTACCCAAAAAACAAACTCACTGCCATCAGGTCAATGTGGATGTCCAAGACTGTAACTGTTTATGGGAGTAGAAAGAAAACCCCTTCTTTCTCCCTCAGAGCTGCTGGTGGTATTGAAATTCCGACCATGCTGATCACAGCCCAACGGCAGGTCCCCTAAGTGGCTGACAGATACAATAAAATTCATGTTGAGAGGACCATCACCTGTTTGTTTTTCAGAAATGGAAAAATTGACTCTCATTCATTTGAAATAGCAAGGGGCCTCAGTCGCCTCAAACATCATGGGAAAAAAGAACCAAACAAAGTAGGAGGACTTACAAGACAAAGGTCAAAACACGTTACAAAGCTACAGCCATAAAAACAGTGTGGCACTGACCTAAAAGGCATAGTGGTGCATGGATTTACTTGGACGTGTTGTTGGGGGACCAGCCCTTGGAAAAAGGACACCATGCTAGGTAACATAGAGACGCAGTGAAAAAAGAGGAAGATTCTCAATAAGATGGCTACAACAAGGGATTCAAATTAACCATTGTACAACAGACACAGGACCGGGTGATGGTTCTGTTGTACAAAAGCTCACTCACAACTGACTCAAGGTTCCCTAACAACCACAACAGTGACTAGATTTTAGATAAGGGGAAGTAGGATGCCAATTCCTCTCAATGGGAAGAACACAGTAGCCTCAATAAATAGTGCTGGGACAAATGGATCCCTGATATACTTGATTTCTTAATTTCCTTTTCACATTGTTCATGGCAGGTGTGTAGAAACACAACTGGTCTAGAAAGATTCTATAAGGACAAATCCTTACCTCACACCATAGAGTAAAATTAATTCAAAAGAAACAGACCAATCACCAAAAAAAAAAAAAAAAAGAGCTGAAACCATCAAGCATTGTACCACACGGGAGAGATTCTTCAAGACCTTGTTTCTGCCAAAGACTTCTTAGATTTTCAGAGCGATAACAAAATCATGAGTGACAAAAATAAATAAATAAAGAGGGGCATTGAGTTTAAACAAGATGAAAGACTTGTGGGCATCAAGGCTGCTGGCAACCAAGTGAGTGAGACAACATGCAGAATGTCAACTCTTTGTAAAGAACTCCCACCTCTCAGCCAAAAGACCAACAATCCATTTCAAAAATAGGAAGAAAACACATGAGTGGACATGATTCCAAAGAGAGAGCTACAAACGGCCAATTAGCACAAAAATATGCCTGATGTCACTGATCACTTTTGTCATCATTGTTAAGCGCCAGTGAGTCAGTTCTGACTGATAGGCACACCAAGCACACAGAATGAAACACCGCTCAGTCCTGCGCTAGCTGTCTGTCCTCACAATTGTTCATGTGTTTGAGCCCATTGAAGCAGACATTGTGTCGACCCATCTCATCCCATTGTACAGTGTCACCTAGACACTGCCCACCCCTGTGTCGTCATCTCCAGAATCTCACTTCAAATCCATTTCACCAAACAACTCTGTCGATCCCTGGTTGGCAAACATGATGTCCTCCTTCAGGGATGGGTCCCTCCTGTTGACTTGGCCAAAGCAAAAGACTTACACAAGGTGCCATTGTGAGTCATGGGATTCTCACCAGCTACTTTTCAGAAGTACCTCTTCAGACCATTCTTCCTAGTCTGTCTTAGTCTAGAATAGTGGTCCTCAACCACCCTCATGCCACAACCCTTTAATACAGTCCCTCCTATTGTGATGACCCCAACCATAAAATTATTTTCATTGAGACTTCATCACTGTAATTTGGCTACTCATGAATTGGGGAACCCCTGTAAAAGGGCCATTCAAACCCCACCAAAAGGGTTGCAACCCATAGGTTGAGAACCACTGGTCTAGAAGCTACGCAGAAAGCAGCCCACCATGAGTGATCCTGCTGGGATTCGAACCATCCCTGGCACAGATTCCAGTACAACAACATACAGCACACAAGTCACCGCAGTCTACAGAAAGGACAGATGTGTTAGCTAAAAAGATTTAATTCTGTATCATCTTAAACCTGTGCATTTCATGAAGATCATTCCCCTCCACTAAGCTCCATGGGGCTTGAAGTCCGCTATAGCAGTGGTTGTGTGTTGGAGGGCTAACGACGAAGAAGAGCAGTTCGAACCAGCAGCTTCTCAGAAGAAAGACGAGGTTTTCCCCTCCTGTGAAGAGCAGCATTCTCAGAAACCCACAGGGCAGCTCTCCCCTGTCCTAAAGGTTGGCTGTGGGTCAGAAGCAACTCAAGGGCAGTGAGTTTGGTTTAGTTTAGGAAGCACGTAATCTATTGCTGTGTGGACATGTTACCAGTCTCTAATGGGGAAATACCCCTTTTCTGGTGACATCGTGGCTACTCATTGGACTGTTAACTGCATGGTCAGAAGTTCAAAACCACTAGTTGCTCCACAAGAGAAAGATGAGGCTTCCTATCCCTCATAAAGAGTCATTGTTACACACACACACACACACACACACACACACACCAGGGGCAGGTCTATGTCCCATGAGATCTCTGTGGGTCAGAATCAACTCAATGGGGGGAAGAGTTTATTTATTCAGTTAGCTCTTTTAGAAGCTGCATGAGGCTAAAGGTCATGTTTATTTGGGGCTCCTTTTCCCCTAGCACCTAGCACACTCTTGAGCGCACAGTCAGCATTCAGTCAATATTTGCTAACGAATGGAATAATTCAAGGAGCTCGTTTCCACACTCCTACTGCCAAACACAGTTCCCGGTACATGTGAAGTGTTTGGAAAATATTTTTGAATTAGACTACATGCCCGCTAGTGTCCAATCACTAGGCAAGGCATGTTCTCTACCAAAGAAGATGTGGATTGATTAGTTTGCTACACAGTAGAGGCAAGGCAGTGTGTGTATGTGTGTGTGTGTGTGGGGGGGGGGTGATGGTAAACAAGTGAAGACAATTAGTTCTGGTGGATTCATGTGAGGCGGTGGACCACAGTTGAATTTTGCTCCTGCCAAGCCACAGTCAGAATCTAGTGTGCTATCCAATGCCTAACATGCCTGGACTGGACTCATGTCCTAAAGAGTCACTTAGCCAAGTCTGGGTTCTTTGACCTTGATTGACTTCCTTTGGGAACTTGCCAGGAAAAGAAATTCCATTTTTTCACCTCTCACCCACTCACCAAATGTCAAGGGAGAAGACAGGATAACCAATGTAGGGGGCAGGCTGGTTGCAGCATTAGGAGGGAGCTCAGATTTTCTCAATCAACTCCCAAGATCCCAAGAGGCAGGTGTTACTGTTGCTAGTTCTCATCTTTCCCACCAGGGAGTAAAGGGGAGGTACCGTGTTGCTTCCAGGGGCCATGCTTCTGGGCTCTTTTACCTGCTCGCAAGGCTATTGCTCTACCAGCCCACGTATTTGGGGAAGTGTCTACCTGGCTTCTGACACCTGGCTCAGATAATTCCTGGAGCTTCATGCCCAGTAAACCGCTTCCTCTACAGCACGGTCTCAGACCCTTCTGCAGACATCTCACCAGGGACTCGCACAGCACCACTGGCAGTCAGCCTTCCCACAGCCTGTGTGGCCCTGGACAAGCCATTTAGCCTCTGTGTGCCCCAGTTATCCCATCTGCAGCATTGGGGAAATGATGTTAACCTTGCGTCTCACAGAGGGGCTACTTTTTCACTGACCCTCCACTTTACCAAGCACGGGGTCTGTTTCTCGTGATCGGTCTTTCCTGCTGACCCATCCAAGGTGGCAGCAAGCTGCAGTCTCACCATCCCCACGTCTCGTGAGCTCTCTGCAGTTCTTCGAGGACACATCTGTTCATTCTTCCACCAGTCTCTGGTCTAGTCAGTGTTCTGCATCAGTGCCGCCATTCAAATGTACCCATTCTTCTGTGAGCTTCCTTCTTCACTGTCCAGCTTATACATATATGTGTATAGATAGATGATAAATGATAGATAGATAGATGATTAAAAATACCATGTGTGACACTTGCATCATTTCCTGTAAACTTGAGTGAAGGGGTGGAGTCTAGCCTATCAATCAGGCCCTAGACAATGAGGCCTCTGTGTGGGCATGACCTTCTCCTGAGAATTCAGGGAACTCCTGTCTTCCTCCTTGGAGATGGAACACACTCTCTCTCCTTCTTCCTGCTCACAAGGCACATGGAACCTGGCTGGTACAGCCAGAATGCTGGAGCTACAGGAGCCACATAGAGACCTGCACCAGTGCTGAGATGCTTCCACCACCACTGGATCCATAAGACTTTCCACCTCCAGGCCTGTGGTCTTTCTGCATTCGGCATCATTGCATGGCTCAGTGAGGAATATACAACTACTCTTTGATAGAAAGCTCTCTCTCACACACATACAAGTGTCAATGAATTTGTTTCTCTAGGCATGCCGGGACTGACACACCACGCTTGGGCCAGGCACACTCTAGTCTCACAAGTGACATCTTTGTTCTTCAACACATTAGAGAGGTCTTGTGTAGCAGATTGGTCTTTGGTTTCTTGACAGCTGTTTTCAGGGTGTTGACTGGTGGGTGATGAGATGCAATCAATGTCCTCTTCCCTGGTTCCTTCCAGGAGCGAGAGGTCCTTAAACGCCCCTGGCCTGTTGCCCTCTCAAATGCGGTGTGTTATCCAAGGCAGCATTGGGAACGGAATGTCCCACCAGCGTTCCAGCCTTAATCTCCTCATTCTTTAGACTCGGGATATATTTGGGAATAATCCAGCTTCTCCACCGCTCCTACTCTGCTCTTCCTTGTCTAAATGATTTCAGAATCTGACCCCCGCCCCCACCCCTACACACACACACACACACACACACACACACACACCTGTGCAGAGGACTGAGGTTCCATATTACCATCAAACAGGTGGGTGTGTCAGGCTAGTTCTGAGGTCCAGGCCACCCTCCCAAGTCACCTGCCCCTGCCCCCGGTGCGTCCCTTCTAGAGACAAGACTTGGTCCTCCACTAACCTGGTCAATTATTGAGCAAGTGGGGAGTCCTTGAGGTGGTCTAGCATGGCCGGGGCACATGGGTGTTTATGAAGTATCCGCTTCTTGAATGTGTGGTAGAATTGTAAAGCAGGCTTTGAGTCCACAGCCTGCGATTCCTCTTTCTCTGGCAGCTCCTAGGGACCCTGTGTACTGCCACCTACATGATCGTGCACAGATGAATACATTGTTCCCTGGGGTAAGTCGAGGGCTCGTGCTCGGTTGAAAATCACAAGGCTTTGGTCCGTGAGCCCACCAAACCAGGGAACAGATCCTTAACCTCCTAGACTGGGGGGAAGACTAAAGTCAAGATGCACAGAGATCTCCAAGGGGCGGTGGGTCCCCAGGTGTTGAAAGAAGACCAAGAATCACCCAGAACCTCCTCCTTGGAGAGATTCCATGAATTCAAACTTCTGGCTCAGAAATGGCGAGAAATAAATTTCTGTATGCCAAAGCCACCCCTTTGTGGTTTTCACCCTGCAGACATCAGACCAGGCTTCCTGGATCCTGACTCCACCACTCACCAGCTGCACCACCTAGGATATCACTTGGACCTCTCTGTGTCTCGTCTCCTCACTTCCAAAGTGATTCTATTAAAATACCCGCCTTATCAGGTTGGAGTGCTTATGGAATGAAGGAATGCAAGTGTTTAAAACCACTTTGGCAGAAACCAACAACTGGGGTGTCCACGTTACTGGCATGACAATGAAGAGGCAGGGAAGGGTGGCCTGACAGAACCCCAGCCTTTCATGGGGCTGAGCCAGGTTCAATTCTCAGCCAGGACATCTCATGGGCAGCGCCCACCCATCTGTTAGCGGAAGGGTGTGTGATGTTCTAACACAGAACAGGCTCCGACGGCATGTTCACAGGAAGAGAGGCAAAGAAGCAAGGCCTGACCATCAACATTCCCAAAAAATTAGCCAACGAATGCCCGCTGGTGACCGTGGAACCTCATCCCACCCACTACCGGCCAGGAGGAGGGTCAGGGGCCCCTGGTATCACCTTCCTTGGTGCACGGCGGGAGTCATGAGTTAATGGGACCCAGACCAATAGGAGAGACATCCGGAATGCATATGCATGGAGTGACTCTTGCCCCTTTTTCACACCAGCCAGGCGTCAGTGCTCCAATCAAACCAGAACGACGCATGAGAAACTGTGAGGCTTAGCCTATGCCGATGCCAATTCATTCACTCAGCCACTGATCAGCGCTGCGTCAATCTGGTGGCTCTAGCTTGTCAGCTAATGGGTTCACTTGTCAATTCTATGAGACCAATTATTGCCCCCTCACCCTGCCACAACTTTCCTGAGACTCATATTCATGACCAGCCAACACAAGACGGCAGTGACAGCTAGCTTGACTGTTTGTGTTTGTCTCTGCTCAGGACAAAGAAGTGCACTCACTCACTCACTCATTCACTGTTAGATATCAAGGAAGCTGATGGACATTGGACCTCTACTCAAGAACTCCATCAATGCAAGAACCCTTTGTTCTAATAACCTGGCATCCTGTGACGCTCACCTGCCCGACATGATCGCTGGAGACAAAAAGGGCACACAAAGCAAAGGTGGTGAAGAAAGCTGATGGTGCCTGGCTATTAAAAGATATAGGTTGTGAGAGTTTACAGAATTGATGCTAAACAAGCAGCCACCTAGCAGTGAAGCAGCAAAGCCCACGTGAAATAAACACACCCATCTACATGATTATGAGATGTCAAAAGGATCAGGTATCAGCCTGCAATTTTTTTTCAGACTGCAACTTTTTACAGAAGCAGATCTCACCTTTCTTCTGAGGAGCAGGTGGTGGTTTCAAACCGCTGACTTTGCATCTAGCGTCCCAACATGTAACCATTGTGCGCCCAAGGCTCCTATCAGAAGTCCACGGACTGACAGACAGGTGCTGGACAGTCATCTTTGTTGCTGCCAAGAACCTTCTGGAGAAAGGAATGTGCCCAGGTCATCACTGTGCCTGGTGACGCAGAATCAGCAGATTCTGGGCAGGGAAGGCAGCTGAGCATTCACAGAATTGCCCAAAGGGTGGCAGTTCACACCCACTCCATGGTGACTCAGGAGATGGGTCAGACAATGCTCCCAGAAGGTCAGAGAATGGACTCCATGACAACTGACCACCACATAAACAAAGCGAGCTCTGCCTGTGGGTCAGTGTGTCACACCGTGGTGGCTGTCCTGAGTCGGTGAGACAGGAAACCATCGCAATGCCAGCAGCGTGGTCCATGGTGGAGCTTCCTAACTAAGACTAGGAAGAAAAGCCTGCCAATCGACTCCTGAACATTTGCTGCTGCTAGGTGCCCCTGAGTTAGTTCTGACTCGTACAGATGAACAACAGAAGAATAACACTCCCCAGTCCTGCACCGTCCTCACCGGGGTTCCAAGGGTGGACCTGTTGTTGCGATCACCATGTGAGTTCATCTCATCTAGGGCTTTCCTCTGTCTCTCTGCCCTTCTACTCAAGGAAAGAGACAGCAGACTCCTCCCTGGGACAAGGCAAACAGAGTCTTGTCAGCAAGTGGCAGCAAGCGGCAGGGTGGGTCAGCACCCTCCCTAGCTCAGGAGCTTAGGGAAGCAGGCCTGGATGGGATCTTGAATGCACGCTTTGCAAGGGCACCGGATACATCAGCCTCGAGCTCAAGAAATGTGTAGGCACCAGCAGCATGGTGAAACAGGTGGCAACGGAGCCTCAAGCTCCAGCAGCACAATCCACTGGTGGGCTTGGCCCACACGTAGTGAAGCTCACAGGTTGAGGCAGAGAACGAGCTAAAGCAGAAGCTCGCTCCAGCACACTCTGATCACCCGGGAGCAAGAGAGAGTGGGATGGGCCGTGAAGAGCCATGTATCTCTTTGTCATCCAATCAAACCACAACCTGGTTAATCCCACACGTTCCTGTTGGCCAGGTTGGTACGATCAGCCTGCCTATCACACCAAACATGATGTGCTTCTCCAGGAACTGGTCTCTCCTAACAGGATGTTCAAAGTCTGTAAGGCAAAGTCTTGCTATCCTTGCCTCTAAGGAGCACTCTGGCTGTACTGCTTCCAAGACAAGTCTGTGTACCCTTTTAACAGTCCATGGTACTTCCAATAGTCTTCTTCAGCACCACGATCCATATGCATGTGTTTTATTCCGACTAAATGGTCAACCTTCCTGTGCATATGAAGTCATTGAGACTAGCATGGCTGGTGTCAAGTGTGCATTGGTCCTTAAAGTAACCTCCTTTAAAAAAAAAAAGTAACCTCCTTCCTTTTCAACCCTTTAAAGAGGTCTTGTGCAGCAGATTGACCCAGTAAGTAGTATTGTTTGACCTCTTGACTACTGCTTCCACCAGCATTGTTTGTGGATCTAACCAAGACAAAGCTCTTAACAACTTCAAGCTTTTCTCCATGTATCCTGCTCCCTTCAGTTGTGAGGATTTTGATAATCTTTACAGAGAGTCATCATTCCTACTGATGCCTGCAATCCTTGCTCTTCATCAGCAGGTGCTTCAAATCCTCCTCTCTTTCAGCAAGCAAGGTTGTGTCGCCTGCACAGGGCAGGGTGTTAATAAGCCTACCTCCAATCCTGATGCTGCATTGTTCTTCATATGGTCCTGCTTCTTGGGTTATTTGTTCACACAAGTATACATGGGAGAGGTGTGTCATGATGCAGGAGGGACAGAAAGCGTTCTCAAAGGAATTTGGAAGGGGGCTTCCCTTCTGTACTGGTCCCCCAGAGCTGCCAGAATAAACCACCAAAACACAGGGGCTCGAGGCAAAGTAGTACATTCTCGACGTGCAGGATGACCTTCTTGTATCTTTCAGCTTCTGGTCACCTTGGCTCCACGCTTCCCATCTGTGGCCCCCACCTCCATATCACTGTCTTCCCTCTATGCCTCCTTCTCTTCTTATAAGGACACCGGCTGTATTAGATTAGGACTCATCCTATTGGCCACTTCTTCATGTAATTGATAATATGTCCGAAGACACCATTTCCAAAGAACATTCCTTCTTAGGAATGCAGATTAAAGCTTGGACCCACCATTCTGGGAGGCGCCATCGGTGACACCTTCCCAGCAGGAAGTTACTGACACCCATTCTGAAGGAGGTGATGGATCTGTAGCAGCCAGCAAGGTAAACATCTCTCAGTCTCTCATTCACCAAATGCTAATGGAGCGGGCGTACGCATGGTGAAGAACGCCTCACGATCGCCTTGGTTTTTTTTTTTTTTTTTTGGACATGTTATCAGGGCATAGCAGTCCCTGGAAAAGGACATCAAGTTTGGTGAAAGAGAGGGCCAGCAAACTAGCCTATAGAAAGCATCAAAATCAATACCAGCTAACGTCACAGACCTCACCAGGGAGAAGCAGTTCCAAGCCATCGCATTTGGGGTGAGGTAATTAAAGGTTTGACTCACATGGTACATGAATGGTATTACAAATACCCAACTGGACCTTGGCAAGAAAAAAAAGGGTTCCCTACTCCTGAATAAATCCGGAGGAGTAGCTGGTGGGTTCCAGCTGCTGACTTGGTGGTAAACAACTGTGTTAGGCTGGGTGGACAGAAAACCCAAACCCGTGCCAGTCATACAGATATAAGAAAGAACTTTATCATGAGATATAATTTTCTGTCAAGAAAGCATTCCAGTCCATCTCAAGCTGGAGCCCTCTTCCCACAGCTGTAGTCAAAGGCCAATGACACAGAAAAGTGAAATGGGATTCCAGGAGATCCCAGGTCAGTGGGTGAAGTGTTGCCTAGATCCAAGGTCGAAGGGAACAGAGCAGAGGCAGAGGCTGAGAACTCAAAGGTTGGCTTCCAGGATCAGTGACCCCCATGGGGTCACCCCTGGGGACAGACACAGAGTCCCAGCAGGACTGAAGGCCAAGAGCAAGAGGGAGGAGAGCTCTCACTATCTCTCTTGAAGAAAAAGCCACCCTCTACCCCACAAGAAAGCATCCTCAGGCTGATTGTCAGGTTGAACCCCACCCTGACATTTCCACACAGGTTCCAGTGGACATACAACCCAACTGTCACCACAACCCTACGTGGGCTCCACTATGTCCCCAGATGTCCCCTTAGCATACAGTCAACCAAGTCCAAATCTGTTGGTTGCCCTCAAGTTGATTTGAACTCAAGGCAACCCCACTAAATCCCCTCCACAGAGCTCTTAGCAGCTGACTTCTCCACAGGAGATTGCTAGACCTCTCTTCTGAGGTATCACTGGGTGGATGTGAACTGCCCATCTTTCTCTCTGTGGCTGGGAGCCCACCATTAGTGGCACAGCTGATGAATGAATGAGCATAAACACAAGAAAGAAGCTGAGGCATGGCTGTGCTGGTGGGCTAGGTCTCCCTGAGGTTTAGGGAAGCTCCCAGGGGAAGGTGACCCTTCCCTTCTCAGAATCTTGCTACCCCTATCTGTGAAATACATACAATAGCACCCGTCCCTTGGGTTGGCAGGGCAACTGATGGGCTGAGGCAGTCAATTGTTCTGTTCTCAAGATAGACTTGTCTGTTCCTCTCAGAACTGTATCTAGCAGAACCATAGCCAAAGTGGTTCTCTGAACTGGCATAGGGGAACCCACAGGTGAAAACAGGTGGGACATTTCGCCAGAAAAGTTTTGGGGGGAATTGCTCTTGTCTACCAGCTCTAAAAGAAGACTTGATGGAGTCATGGGTGGTGGGCTGCTAACTGCCAGGTCAGCAGTTCAAAACCACCAACCGCTCCCAGGGAGAAAGATGAAGTTTTCTACTCCCATAAAGACTGCCAGTCAGCTGATGCCAAGGGCTCAAGTCAAAAGCACGTGTTTTGAGAATGATGAGGGCACCAAATGTACAAATGTGCCTGACACGATGGATGGATGCCTGGGTTGTGATAAGAGTTGTAAGAGCCCCCAATAAAGTGATCTTTTTTAAAGAAAGAAAGAAAATATTTTGGAAATGCTAATGGCAACATATGCACAACTGTCCTTGATACAATTGATGGATGGGTTGTTTTAAGAGCTGTCAAAGCCCCCAATAAAAGATATATTAACAAAAAAAAATTTTTTAAAGACTCACAGTCTCTCAAACCGATAGGGGCACTTCTCTCTGTCTGGTAAGGTCATTTTGAGTCAGAAATGACTCCATGGCAGTGACTACCTGGTACAAACCACTGCCTATTGGGGCAAGTTCTTCTAGGACACACTGCCATAGGACAGGGTAGATCTGCCCTTGTGGGCTTCCAAGACTGTCAGTCTTTTTAAATTTTTATTTTAATAAGTCTTTTATTGGGAGCTTTTACAGCTCTCATCACAACCCACCCATCAATTGTATCAAGTACCGTCGTACAGATGTTGCCATCCTCTCTCTATGGGATCAGAAAGCCTTAGCTTTCTTTTGTGATGCCGAGGGCGGTTTTGAACTACTGACCTTGTGGTTAGCAGCCTAACCTGTAACCAGTTATTTCAGCAGGGTTTTGTGCTTCTAGTAACTGGATGAGATATCCTGAGACAGTTTCAATGCATGGGGACAGCTGCCTTCGAGGGACACTGAGGCTGTCAATCCTTACAGAAGCAGGTGGCCTCATCTCTCTTCAGTAGAGACCCTGGTAGGCTCGAACTGCTGTCCTTTCCGTTAGCAGCCCATTGCCTAACCCACAGCACCGATGAGGCTACATCGAAGAATGGACGGTTCGTGCATCCATTCTGCAAAGGTTCTTTGCACAGGATCACACACCCGCCATGCCTTCACCACCAGCCAAGTTTATTCCATTGGGAAACTGAGGCTGTAAACAGTAGGGCCCCTGGACATGCAGCGGTGGAGGGAGGCCCCCTGCTGTGGGCACTAGGGACCTACGTGGGAACCCAGCAGGGAAGAGAAGAATGAGGCGGTGTAGTGATGGGAGACCGCGTTAAGCTATTTGGGAAGGGGGAGAGAGTTAAATCGCATTAATACCTCTCCTCTCTGTAGACCCCGGAATAAATTTCCCAGCGGATCTGAGGGAAATGCAAACACCATAAGATCCATAAAGCTCAGGGCTGATTCACAAGGTGTTTAGCATCCGGAAATTCAGGGAGCCTGCCGTGGAGGGAGGACCATTTCCTCCCTTAGCAGGTAAGTGGTTTCCAAGAAGGCCACGGGCTCCCAGGCTGCCCTGGGGCTGCAAGTCACAGCTCCTGCCAGACAGAGAGGCTCAGTCAAGCATCCACATCAGACTTTACCCTGGGTCTTCAAGGGTGTCCTTTTTAGTGGGCAGCAATAGCCCTCGCCGCCCCAGGCTGCCTGCTCTGTGTCTGCACCCAGAGCTAATACTGGGCCAGAGGCGCTGGTCCAACTTGGGGCTGGCTTCCACTCACTCTGACTGGCCGGGTCAGTGCGGGGCCAAATGGTGGGTCTGTTTTTCATGCACTCCCTGCTCGCAGCAGAGCGTACAGGTGGTACATGTAAACTCAGCCCTCGTCGCAGCTTCTGTCGGGCTCATTAAAAATGGCTTGGCTTTTTAGCTGATGGATGCTTTTCATAAAGCCACAAAGCTCCCTCATCCCCCACCCCCACCAACTACTTTTGCTCCACACTCTTTTATTAGCCCCAAAATACCCGACTGAATCAATAAGAAATCACCGGCCTGATTCAGGCAGGAAAATATGATAGGGTTCCACCCTCAGGAACGAAGCTCATTATACCCTGGTGGAAGTGGGCCATCCACAAGCGGGGTGTTGTTTTGTCACCGGGTGCCCTTGGTCACCCAGAATGACTCTGTGGGCTGTAGAAGGAAACACTGCCCTCTCCTGCGCCCTCCCTCCACGTGCTGTTATGGTGCAGCCCAGGGTTGCGACCCCTGTGTCAATCGTCTCCTTGAAGGTCTTCCCGTTTTTGCAGACCTTCTGCTTTACCCAGGATGCTGTCCTTCTCCAGGGCCTGGTCTCTGCTGACTCCCAAGTACTCGAGATGCTGTCTGGCCCCTCTTGCCTCTAAGGGGCCTCAAGGTTGTACTTCCTGCGAGATGGATTGTAGCAGCGATGTGATCTGGGGTCGGTCGGTTTGAGGCTTCAGAGTGAAGGGGTGGAGTCTAGTCTGTCACTCAGGTTGTGGCTTGATGACCTCGCTTGGAGGTGCTAAGAAGATAGAGAGCTCATTGGGAGTGGGACACTTGCTCAGTCCCTGTGAGACATTCTTGTTGACAAGCCACATGGAGACAGGCCGGTGGCAATCAGAGCCTCGGGGCTGCAGAAGTCACGTAGCTAGCTGTCTATCAACTCTTTGAGTGCAAAGGTTCTGTGCACACACTCACTCTGTTCTTGGCCTTCTGTGCAGAGGACAGGGGTGCTCCTTCCGCGACGCCCAGTGTTAATCGAGGGGCTGTGGCCACCCGTGCTGCACGTGTGCTTTATTCATGAGCATCAAAGGCCGCTTGCGTGGACCAGAACAAACAAACCATCACTCTGACACGGATGATTATGGTGTGATTTATCTCCCCATTAAACAGAAGCAAGCATCCACCACCGGCCACCATACCGCTTCTATCCTGGCAATGCAGAGGTTGGGGGTGAATCACATCAGGGACTTAAACTTCCAACTCCTGGGGCCAAACCTCTGAGGAAGGTGAGGTGCACCTGGTATGAGACCCCAGGTGCAGGTCTCAGGACGGTCTTGGGGGACAAGGGCAAAGCGAGGCGTGTGGGGTTCTGCTGTCTGGATGGTGTGATTGTTGCTAGCTTGTTCCTGAGTTAGTACCCCTCCTGCTGGTCTGATGGGAAAGAGAGGAGGACCCTGGTCGACATGGCTGGACACTGTGGCTCAGGAAGAGGGTCAATGGGGAGGACGGCCTCCCCCGGGCAGTGTCTCCTTTAGTGGTGCACAGGGTCACGATGGGTCAGAACTGACTTAATGGCTCCTCACGACAGTGGCATGATGGCCTGCTGTCCCCCTGGAGGAAGCATTGCCAAGTACTGGGCCATCGTAATTGCCTCTCTAGGATGTCAACGCCTCTCACGGAGGATGCCCCTGTTCTGGCCCGCACCTCTACTTTACCCAATGCAGCATCATCAAGGGTCTTGCTCATCCGCGGTCTTCCCAGAAGGCAGTGCTGAAGTAAGCGAGATCGAGTCTCGCCAACATGACATCTAAGGAACATTCTCCACACATCTCTTCTAAGATAGATTTGTTCTTTCTATTGATGGCCACGGTGTATTATCCAAAGCTTTCCCACCAACATGGAGCCCCCCCCGCCCCCCCCCCCCACACACACATCCATTCCTTCCTTCTTTGTGCCGCACGAGGGGATTGAAAATGTCCATAGTTGGAGTCAGGGACAGCTTCGTCCACCTCAGGAAGGTCTTTGATGGCAGATGTGCTCCTCACAATACCTTGTTGAGTTTCTTGATCGCTGCTTCCACTGGATGTGGACCAGAAGTGGCAAGTAGAACAATGTTATGGACAGAGGTCAATGCTTTTTCCCCTGTGGGTCATGTTGGGCTGGCTTGGTGGCAAGGTTTTTTCTTTATGTTAATGTGTCATCTGGTGGAAGGTTCCAGTCATTGGCTGTCCTCGGCAAGTGCCAAAGAAAGACCATCGGATCTCTTCAATGTCAAGAAGTAAGCCTGTATCACTTCTTGACGAGCCTTCCTCCTGTCCTGGTGCAGAATTCTCAGTCTTGTAGCCTTGTCTTCTTGAGGGATCTATTCAGCATGCAGGCACGGTGCCAAGAAACAACCTGCTACGCAATTGGGGTGTTTAACCCCATGGTACCCTGATACCATGCAGCTCTCACCTCCTACCCCCTCTCTCAGGGGAAAGGTGGCCACAGCATCTGTTGGCGGAGGGACAGAGAAGGCACTTGTGTAAACCTGCTTCCTCACTGGGTCTCTGTTTTTCCCAGATGGACATGCCCACCTTCCTTCTTGAGAACGAGACAGGTGGGGCTGCACCGCATCCAGCTGCCCCAGGGGCAGCCCTCCAGACCACCTGATGACCAGTGGCCACCCGGACATGTGAGAGGGTCCTGCTGAGACCAGCAGAGCCCACCAGAGAGAGGTGGGAGGACTAAGGGGGACTAAGAGCGTCACTGGGCTCTGCTGTGGTTTATTGTGGATCATTGCACAGAAGAAGGAGGGGAGGAGGGAGGGAGGGAGGAAGGAAGGAAGGAAGGAAGGAAGGAAGACTGGAGGAAGGGAGGAAGGGAGGGAGGGAGAGAGGAGATGCCTGGCCCTCAGGATAACCCAGGGGGTGGAGCATGTTCACCACAGAAAAGGTAGGGGCAATCTGGAATAAGAAAAAGGAAACACAGGAGGAGCCATTCTGTCCCAAATTAGCCCAAACCAAGCCCATAGCCCCCGAGCTGATTCCAGGTTGACATCACCCTAAAGGACAGAAGAGAAGAAGGCCCTGGGCAAGATGGACAGACACAGCAGCCGCATCCACGGGCTCAAGCATGGGGACATGCATGTGAGGGTGGCCCAGGGCTGGGCAGTGTTTGGTTCTGTTGGGCATGAGGTCGCTGTGGACAATGCATCAACGGTAGGTGACACTATGGATGTGTGTGCTTGGGCGCCATGGTCTTGCCAAAATGTCACCTGTTCCAACTCATGTGGCCCCCACCTGTGTCCCAGCAGCACTGTGCTCTGTAAAACTTCTGGTCAGGTTTCAGATTGGAAGCAGAACTCCAGGGTGCCCCCCGTCCCCAAGGCACCTCGGCAGGGGCTTGAATCCTCTCCCTTCCACCTAAAGGCCCAACAGTTACCAGAAGCCCTGGATGCCTTCCTGGAACCTCCCCTGGGCACTGGAGAAGAGATCTCTGTGTGCCGAATTGAACTTTGCTTCCATAGGGCTTGGGCTTCAAAAGCTCACTCCTAAAATACAGCTGGGAACCCCTGCTAGCAGGTAGCCCTGCTAGTGGTGACAGGTGGGACTGCCAACCACCAAATCGGCAGTTTGAAACCAGTCACTCCACAGAAGGAAGAGGAGTCTTTCCACTGCCATGAAGGATCCACTATGGGGGAAACTCATGGTGGGGTAGGGAGGGCGTTCTGCCCTGTCCTGTAGGGTCAGGGTGAGTTGGCATGGGCCTCCTGGCAGTGACTTTGGCTCTTGTTGTTGGCGCTGTTTTAAAAGCACAGCTACACCCCAGCCAGGAATCTTGGTTGCAGCATTTTGATGAAAATCATCTCACGCCTGTATTTCGGCCCCGCCCCCTCCTCTGAGGGTGAAAACCTAATTTTTTTTAAAATGCTTTGTATTTTAAAAAGAAAAAAAGGGGGGGGGATTTCTTTCAGAAGACGACTCAGTTATCGTCATCTGCAATCGGGGTGCAAGATGGGACAAGCCGTCTATTGTAGCAGAGACAATCACTTACAAGATCATTGGGAGGGGAGAAGAGGAAAAAGACGGACTTCCCAATGAACTTTCTTATTCACAATGGCCTTAATTATCCCCTCTCCCTTTTGCGAGTCAAGAGCCTTGCATTTTGTCATTATCGGGAGATAATTTTAGTTTTCTCTCAGCTTCCTTTGTCTCCAGCCTCCTCCTTCTCGATCCTGGGCCTCTAAATCTGCCTCTCCCTCCTCTTCTCTCTTTCTCTCAATCTCTCCCTATCTCTTTCTTTCTTCCTTTTCCCCTTCCTCTTTCAGGACACAAAAGCAGCTGCCAAGTCCTAGAGGAACAGCCCTAGGTGGTGGACAACGCAGACCCTCACGGGAAACCACCTTTTTCAACATTGGAGCCTGGGAGGGGATGGGCGCCGCAGCTTGTCGGCACGACCTCCCTGGGATGGAGGCTTCTCGGAGTCAGGCTCAGAGGCTGGGCTGGCCTGGAACTCCCAGGGGTAAGCGAGGACTGCTTTCTCTGGAAACCGCTGCTGCTAGATGCCCTCAAGTTGTCCCCACCTCACGGTGACTCTGCGTCCCGCACCGAACCCGCCATCATCGCCTGGAAGCTCACCACAGCAGCCACTGTGGCAATCCAGCAAAAGAGGGTCTTTCCCTTTTCACAGACCCTCTTGCCCAATGGGAAATGGTGTCCTTCTCCGGGAACTGCACCCTCCTGACGACACGTCCCTAGTAGGTGAGGCGCAATCTCACCACCCTTGCTTCTAAGGAGCACGTGGCTGTTCTTCTTCTAAGACAGATGTGTTGGTCCTTCCGGGGCCTCCTGGTATTTTCACTACTGTGGGCCAGCATCGCAATCTTGAGGCATCAGTGCTTACTTGGTCTTCTTCACCCTTGTATTTGCTAGCAAAGAGGGGTCCCCTTTGTTCTGTTCATGAGACCACGCAGAGTGGCGTAGGTTCTGGACCTAATCACTTCAGAGTCCCAAACAGAGCCAGGAGGCACACGAGGGGCACAGCCCCAGGATGGAAGAATCCATGTCCTCTGACCTCAGTGCTCGCCTCCCTGGTCAGTAGCCATCTCTTCCAGTGAACCTTTGACTGGAGCGTGTCTGCTCTATATGCCGGCTCATTTCCAGGGTAATATACACAGGGTCACAGCCTGGACTTTGGCCACAAAATCCAGCTGTATGACCTCTCTGTGCCTCCCATCAGAGAGGACAGAGGGAGAGCCTGTTTCTCATATGCCCCCGGTGGTGCCCAGAGGGCCCCAAAGCCACACATGATGCTGACGCTAAAATGTGATATCTCAAGTTAAAAAAAAAACCAAAAACCTAGATATCTGGCTTCTTTGGAAAACTACTGTCGAGTCATGCAGACCTAAGCTGCCAAGGGCATCCATTTCTGGAACTGGGTGGTGACCGTCAGCCTGGCCTGGAGAGGCCCCTCCCAAAGTCATGGACGCTTGTGAACACACACGACTTCTCTTGTGCTATGTCCCGCTGGTCTCACTGAGCTGGGACCCCCCCCCCCCCCCCCCATCCCCGACCTCCACCACCTCGAGTACAGCCCCCTTGCTGCCAGTAACTACGCTTCAGGGTCAGGCCCTCTGCCTGGAATGCTCTTGAAGCTAAGTGGACTCTTGGAAATCCTACCCTTCATTCAAGGCCAAGTTCACAGGCGTCTGCCACCCCAAAGCCTTTCCCAAATCCATAGCTCCAAGTTGAAGCAGTCTCCTTGTCCCTGCTCCCATAAACACTTAAAGCAAAACTCACTACCACAGAGCTGGTTCTGATCCATGGTGACCCAATAGGACAAAAAAGAACTGCCCCTCGGACTTCGAAGATGGTAATTCTTTTATCCCAACCAAAATCCTAATGTACCATTCTCAGGCCCTGCCTTCACACCACTCACCTCCATGCCCCTGTGTACACACACCACACACTGCACACACATGCACATGTACGCACGTGAACACACACATACACACAAGTGCTCAAAAGCACACGTGAATGCACACACACAAACCAGACTGCAGATTTCTTGGTAGTGGGGCCTCCATCCATCCCTGTGATCCCGTTCAGCTCCCTCTCCCTGTGACAGACAGACCCTGGTCCTCATGCCTATGTTCACGCGGTGGAATCTGTGAGTGTTGGGATACAGGGCTAAGGGAAAGGTGAAGGTTAGGAAGCATGTCAACGGGACATTCCTGGGTAAGCATAAGGGTCGAGCTCAATCCGTCAGCTGGGTCTCAGTCTAATGACACTGCCTTGGTATCATAAGCCTTTCTGAATAAGAGTCAAATCCTCTCTGGTCCTTCGCCTTCTGTCAGGGCTCCAATTGGCCTCTGGTTCCTGGTGTCTCACCTGTTGATCCTAGGAGCCATGTGCAGACTACCTCAGGTGGATTCATTCAGCCAATGTTGGGCATCTGCCTCCACCAGCCTGTGCCCTCCACTGGCCCTGCTTTCTGTCCATCAGCTTCCACGAGGCAGGAGAGGCCTGGCTTGAACTGAACTGGACTTTCCTAGTTCTACAGCCATGTAAAACAATTCTTGATAAGAATCTCTTTCTATCTGCAGACACAAACACACATCTATGGTTTTGCTTCTCCAGGGAGAGAACACAATCTAACCTGAGAGTGAGAATCAGCTGATCTTAAAACAGGCAGACCATCTAAGGGGCCTTCATCGGCTCAGTGGGATTGCAAGGGCTCTTCAATGGAGAAGAGGGGA
Source organism: Nesogale talazaci (assembly GCA_004026705.1). NCBI lineage: Eukaryota > Metazoa > Chordata > Mammalia > Afrosoricida > Tenrecidae > Nesogale > Nesogale talazaci. Next base: position 122,288 of record PVJH01004477.1, read on the forward strand.
CAGAAGACTCGGTGACCATTGCTGGCTTTGAAGAGGGAAGGAAGCCCAGAGCCTGAGAATGCCGGCAGCCTCTGGAGCTTGCCAAAGGCAAGGAGGCCAATTCTTCCCCAGGAGCATCTGGAAGGAGCCCAGCCCTGCTAGCTGCTTTCTGACCGTTGACCTCCAGATGTGCCAGGAAAGAGAAGGGAGCTGTTGGAAATCAAATGTGCCTCCAGTGATGTCATAGTTGCACATTAGGCTGTGACCTGTCAGGTCAGTAGTTTTAAATCACCGGTGGAAAACGGGGGACAGGGGAATCTGTCTCCTTCTATAAACAGTTACAGTCTCCAAACCCCAAGGGGCAGTTCTCCCCAGGCCTGTAGACTTGATGACTTGGGTTTGGCTTGTGATTGGCTTTATAAGCCACACGCTCACAGGGCTGTCCTAAAGCAGCAACGGGATAATAGCCCAACCCCTTTCTCCCACGGGTGCTCCAGGCCTGCCCGGTGGATGCTGGCCCTGACCGCCTCGTCTGCCCTGGGCCCCAGAATCACATGAGCGATAGGAGCATGCAGTACTGCAAGTTGTATCATTGACTTGCTGGGGCCCAAACCACTCTCTTATGAAGACAGACAGACAGACTGACAGATAGACAGATGGATAGATGGATGGAAGGAAGGTCAAAAAGAAGAGTGGGTGCGTGGGAAAATGTTAGGTGCTATCTAGGCAGTTCCAACTCCTGGGGACCTACTCAATGCACAGCAGAGCAAAACACCACCTCGCCCTCTGCCGTTCTCACGATGGGTCTTTTGGTTTGAACCCATTATGGCAGCCACCGTTCCAATCCATCTCAGGGAGGGTCTTCCTGTTTGTTGCTGCTCCTTTACTTTATCAACTTTGATGTCCCTCTGGGGACTGGAGGCAGGGAGAGAGGGAGGGAGGGAGGGATGCTTGGATGGATGGATACTTTGATGTTTGGATGGATGCTTGGATGGATGGATGGATGGATGGATGGATGGATGGATGGATGAGAGGAAGGGAGGAGGGAGGGTAGAGAGAGGGAGAATGGATGGTCGTCGTGAAGCCCGCTCTGACTTGATGATGGTATGGCCAACAGAATGGCCTCAGGCATGCCCCCCGTTCTAGTCCAGGGTGACAATGTGACGATCTGCCCCATGAAGGGCTGTCCACATCCTTGATGACCGTCCACTTGGAAACATGATGCCCTTTCCCACAGTGCTGGTTCCATTCAAGCTTCTTCTTCTCGGTTGTCTCCCAGGCAATTCTGACACGCCAGGGCCCTGTGTCCAACAGAGGGCATCACGGCCTGGTCCTGCCCCACCCTCACCATCTTTGCTGAGCCTGCCATGTGGGGCAGCACTGGACCCATGTTCTCTCTCCTCTTCCCTGGTCTTCGGCTTTCCCCAGCACGGTGGCCTTCTCCAGATGACATTCCTACCTGCAGGAGGTGAGGTCACGCCAGCCTGGCATTCCGGTTCTACTTCAAATACCTTGTGACACGGGGGGATGCGTTTCAGTCCCTGGTGACTTTGCACAGATCCTGGCAAAACTGGGTCTGACTCAAGGGCGCTCAGGCCTATCACACGCTCCAGCCCCAGTGTCAGCCACCCGGCTCCACATGCAATGGGACAGGAGGTGGCCGGGGTGGGAGAGGGAGCGGGGAAGGCCCTGTGCATGAGCAAAAATCAATGCAGGTCTCCCTCTCCCCCCACAAACTCGGCGAAGCCCAGGCCTGTGTCCAACTAGCTTCGGCGGGTGGCCTGGACGCAGACCACTAATCAGCCACTGGCGTTCTGGCTCACAGTCCGATGAAAGGCAAGGCCTCCAACATAGGATGGAGCTTTAAAAATGAAGCCGGCCCTCCAGCAGACCCAGAGGGAGCTGAGGGGAGCCTTGCAGAGCGGGGCCCGGGGCTACGGCGGAGGAAACGTTTCATCTTGGTTTGCAAAATGCCATCTGCAGGGAGGAAGAGCTGGCGTTCCATTGTCCGGGAAGACGTGGTCACCACCCACAGTGGGGAGGCAGAAGGGGTGGGCTCCCGCTGACTCTGCCACAAGAGCCAGTCTCGTCGGGCAGGGCAGAGATGTGATTAGCAGAGCTTCTAACAGGGAGACGCAGGCTGACTCCAGTGCGAGGAGGCTGCTCTACCTCCCGGCTGAGCTCTGAACACGCTCCAAGGATGCGGTGACGTATGCCCTAAGGAGGACTGAGCGCCCTTCCCTCTGCGTCACTACAGGCTCACTGTAGACAAGATTTCCCTCCAGGGCACATCAGACGCACCGCGGGAAGCCATCTGCCATTCCATCGCCCAATGGACTCCCTGGTACAAGAAGAGCCTGGTGGGGCAGAAGGTAAGCACTCAGATGCCCAGTGAAAGGCCAGCTGCTGGAGCCCCACAGCTGCTTCTGGGCAGAGGAGGAGGGCGCCTGCCATCCACTTCTGTAACAGCTGGTGATGCCAGGTGCTATCCAGGCAGTTTTGACTCACGGTGCCCGATGCCCACGAGAACCAACAGAACACCGCCTGGTTCTGTGTCACCCTCACAGTTGGGGTGTGTTTGGGGGCTGCTCCTCCGCTTTCCCAAGCACGATGTCCTTCTCCAGGGACTGGTCTTTCCTGACAACATGTCTGTGGTTGTTTCATAATTCCCTATCAATTGAAGATAG